>SJOL01009171.1:231513-330896 GCA_004794785.1 Opisthorchis felineus | reverse complement strand
ATTATGGTCACGACCAGCTTGCCATAATGGAACTGAAGAGTGGAGGATAATTAGGGGAAACAGTGGAAATACGCGCTGAAAATGCCCCACAAATACAATCCAGTAGTAAGACGGAAGCGGTTTCTATCTTCAGCGAGGTAAGATAGGAATACGGAGGTTGAGTTCAGAAAAATAATGGTTTTGTTTGTCAGATATAATTTCGGATTGCAAGCGGATGTGCTGAATGATGGAAATTGTGTTGGGAGTCAAAAGAAACCAGCGGGGAAAAACCCTACTTTCACTTAAGCTTTCTTGTTTTCTAATTGCTGATACACTGCCATCAGTGACCTTCCTTCGTCAGCGTGGTGAGTCAGGCAGAGTAGGGGACAATGTCCCGGTTTTCAATATCTAGTACCCATGGCCCTACCTTAACTTTTATCGATGACAGTGATTACTGCTATCGGTATTCGGCTCTTTTTGGTACTAATATTGCACACATCATTCCACGCCAGGTATGCGAGATATGCGGCTACATATGATCTTTGGATTAATTTTTGGTGAATTCTCAGATGTTGGGGATAGAAAAGCTGGAAACAATCGCATTAGGCCAGCTCCTCTGTGAGGGAGCTTTTGGGTGTAGAACATAATGCAACTTGCGGATGCAGTGAATGAACTGGATATCACGAGTGCTTTATAGTTTGCGTCAGCTCGTTTCTCCGTAGATGTTTGATGTCAGGTTTATGAATTTTTACCCTAGGTGGTGTGATATTGTATCTAGAAAAATTTAGTTCACGGTTCGGGCTGTTTTTGTTCTTCTGGCAGTATTGTTTGGTTTGACCAACGAATTTCTCTCTGTAAAAAAGTTTGTATGGAGCCAGAGATATCAAAAAATTGTTCCTATGACGAGGATAGACAAGCCTCACCGATATGGACAGTAACGCGTGAGGTCTTACTTTGAAATAGTGTCAGACTACCGTGAGTTGAAAAGGATTTAGAAATTATGGTTTGGTTTACTTTGGAACTATCCGCCGCATGTCATGAGAGGTGAAAACAGTCTTGACGTTTCTTACAGTTGTTTATCGTTCAGTCTCCCGCATGTCGCCTAGTTACTTCCGTATTCTGTTTTCTCCACACATGCCACCGATTCTGAAGCTCAGTTAGCCTGCTTCATCCATCAGTACTGAAGGGAAAACTCACAGACAGAGGTAAACAGCACGTAACAAGTGGTTTTTGAAGCCTTCTGTGTGAGGATCATTTGCAAGAATTTACTCCATTTATCTTGAGACACCAACACTGCAGCAGATGTCGCATATCATACCAACAAATCTTAAATGAGGACTTCCGAAAAGAACCCAAGTGCTTATTCGCCGTTAATCGTAAAGAACATTCATGGAGCTATATTTCCAAACTTTTGAAGCGACGGACTCTTTCTCGCCGTTTTGTCAACTTGCATGGTTAAGGAATGGATTTTGGCCAGAGAACAATTTCGAACAGATGTTCGTGGTTACAGCGCGAATTTACTGACTGGAAGGTCCGTGGTTCAAACCCGACATATGCATTTCGACTTCCCCTGTCTAGGCCTGGACAACCTGACAGTATCTCAGCACTCGTGCTTCCTATGGGTGGCATGGCAGCTAGACACCGGAAGGGTGTTACAGCTGAAAGGTTTTAAGGTTTTTCGTCACACGGGCACAAAGGCGCTGCAAATAGGTGGTATTGCCAAAGACAGCGACAGCGTGTTTATTCTACATCTAAACCGAGTATAATCAGCATCATTCCACTCTGTATTACCTGGCAATCGACAGCATGAACTGGTCACGACGCTAAGCAGCGCATGCCGGAAAATTAAGATAGGCTGATCTCCTGACACACAGAGCAAATTTTTGTAGGACATTCCGTGGCTTTAACATGGCCAGCTTAAATGTAGTCAGAGGTTGCCCGAAACTTGATTGGTTACCTGTGAGTAACTAAAGAATCGGGTCCTTTAATTTCTACGTAGGTACGAGCGGGTGTGTCCGATCACGCAAACAGACAACCGATTCTTAGACTATTTGCGGTAGCGACAGTTACCACTTAGGAATTAGCTCAACTCTTCTTTTCCTCAGACGTATATGAATACCTTTTAAAGGTGATCTACCAAGTGAGCACCCTCCATATGTGACACGAATTACTCACCAATAATAAAACTAATGAAGTGCGAAGAAGTGGATGTTCCGGCTTCTTCACGTTTTCCGCGTCGTATCAGGTCTTTTAGGGTGAGGATATCGGGATGGTTGTACACTATTTCAAATAACCAAGTAGCGCAGTCGGTTGAACACATGCTGCATTCCTTGAATCGTGCCAGGAGACCGTCTTTATATCTGATAGTCTCTTCACCAAAGGGGAAACTGTATCGTAAACTTCCTTTGACAAGCTGGATCAGTTTCGCATTCCCGGGTTGCGGAAATTCGAACTCGGATGATGATACTCCAGCTAATTGACGACAAGCAACAAATTCTGGCATAGACACTTCAAGTTCTGGTGTGAGTAGGACATGCAAACGTTGTTTTTTACGGCTGATGTAGCGCCGCACATCGCACAACTGATGTGGGACAAAAATTTCCCGCTATTCTCGTCGTTTTCTGTATGAATCTCCATGCGAGCTCTAAGAATACACTGTTTTGCATACTGCTGAGTCCACAAATAAACCAGATGATCCGATAAAAAGGTATGAGAGTTTTTGCGATACACTCTTTTCATCCTTTCGATCTACCTAATTTACTGGACGTTGTTTTTCACCTAGTGGAGTTCGAAATGTTTGCTATTAATTGCGAATAAAAATGTCTATGTTGTGTCCTTTGTATCCAATTTATCTCAAAAATCTAGTTCAAACCATTCACCAAAGTACATATAGTTTCACCCGCCTCGATGTGTGCCACAAGCACATGCCCCAAGTATTTCGAAGTACAAATTGTAGTTCTTTCGTAATTTCATTTTCTAGTCAAGCAGCTCACAATCACGTGAGTGGTAGAACTACATTGTCTGCGTTATCTTCTAAACACAGCTCCTTAACTAAGAGGGTGCTCAGATATACACAACGAGCAATATCTTTCAGTGCCTACTTGAAGTTACTGCGTGTTTGATGGACTTCAAGGACAATACATGATAAATGTTTATAACTGAATTTACTAGGGCTGGTTCAATGTTAACAGAGCAAAGTACGCATCTAATCCACCGCGAACCACGCTAATAGAACTAATCGGGTAGTGCGTGCTTAGTGTACTTGGTTTGCCAGTACGGCTACAGGCCTCCCACCGATATGGACGTACACTTGTTGGGAGTATAGATCTGCAAAGTATCAATCCAACAGTTAAATTATCTGTTTCTGGCTCCACAATAAAAAAGTAAACTCCTGATCCGAGACCACATGCTTTCTTGTTTTGTTTTGTCTGGGATAGCCGTCTAGAAAGATTCCTAATTCATGACGGGCACTTGGGTACTATTCAGTAGCAATGAGCTAACGCAGATCGGCCGGTATGATTGTACTGTACTGTCTTCATTTTTTTCCCACGGACTTTCACGCTCTTACGCGAGTGCCTTGTATGCACCTCTCTGTAACAGAAGACACCTGAACTACATTCCACTGGTATGTTTCCCAGGAAGAGGACCGATTGGTTAACCATGTTTAACAGCAGCGTTGGTGGCTTCCCTGATCCTGAAGTGGTTATCTCTACTCTAGGGATGAGCTTTCCTACGATTGAAGTGAAATCATATCTTACAATTGAGTTTGATTTGTTATGATTGAGTTTGTGAACAACATATCTGAGATTTGGTAGGTCCTTAGGAAACGGACATCACCGAATGATTATTCGACCCCAATGCAGCAGTAAGGCCTGCTTGGCACACATTTGTAATTACCAGTGAAAAAGCCTTTCACGAAAACAGGCATAAAGCACCAGATGAAGCCAAAAGGTGAGGTAGGTTTCGAGGAACGTTTTTGTCCTCAGGATTTAGGCAAAACTCCGATCAGGGATAGGGAGCTAAGCAATCGCTGAAAACCCTGGAGTAAGATGTGAACCATATTGCAAGATTTTCACTAGATGATCCAGTTCATTCGGATCCCTTGGAGATAGTGTCTTCATTTTTTGTAACAAACAGAAAGGATTTGGTCTAAATCCTGTGATGTTCACAAAATAGCCTAGACATGAGACTTGTTTAACACCAAAGAAACGGTTTGAATGATTTAACAAAACATTATAACAATGAAGTATTTCAAACAGGAACATCAATGCACTAACACTTTAGTTTCGAGAATATTCACAGAGAGTGATATCGTCCTAGTGTGTTTCAAATACCACTCACAATACAATCCAAGTGGTAAAACAAAGTGGTAATGAAGAATAGCAACAAAACCCAGCATAATTATTGATCGTGGAATACTTACTGGAATCTTTGTCCAACACAATCTGCAAGTATACAATGGAAAATTAAATGCACACTTCCGGAATCGAGATTGAGCTTCTTCGATTGCCTACTGTTGTCACTCAGGATTGGCTGGATGGTTGGTTACTACTCTAGATAGGGTATCCGACAAAAAATTATTGTCCCTAAATATCTCACAACTGCGAACTGCCCGTGATACAAAAAGTTCAAAGAACCGGACATTGTTATTTGTTCTTTGCGCTGCCGTTTACAAAGTACAGTGTTTCGAAAGTGAAAGAACTGTAGAAAACGTGTTTCTCCATAGGACGAAGACCCACCTAATCCTCACCTCTAAAGCGCCAAATATTCTTCCGTTCTGACGAGCGCAAAGAAATTAGCATTCAAGAGTTTTTCCGTAATATCCCCCCTGGTCATGCATCCTATTTCAAAGTGATCAGTAGAACCCATGGTATTGAACATTGATGAACGTATATCTAAGAGCCTCAATGCGATATTCACCGTGAGACTGAAATTCAGTGAAACGCGACACCAATTCAAATTCTGTAATGTACATGGAAAACCTACTAAAACGCTGCTGCACAACGTGAATCCTGACGTCTGAATTTGTATGTGACTCTGTAAACAGCAGGTAAACACACTAAATACATATTGTACGTATGGAACTAACATCTGCACATTACGGGATTACCCATAAGAACAATTCATATCCATAAATTAAACTTTTATCATTTGTAAATGAGGCTACCATTTTTCCGGCCTTTTATTGCTTCTGCTGCATTTTCAATGCTTCATGATTTCTCGCTTTCTTATTCACAGGCAACTGCCTGAATTTGGTGGTCTACTGTGGCGGTCGTTCCATTTGTCCACAAAACCAACTTTCATAACATTGACTGTGCGACTGAACCAAATCCGTGTACTCTTGTGAACATACGAGGCATGACTGATTAGCCAACATAGTGCAGTAGATGAACAAACTTTACTAGATTATTCAATATGCAATGTTTTCACACACTACTGGACAAATAAACACTAACGGACGACAAGCCCACCGAAGGCCTGTTAATATGATATCATCTCTGACAAGGTGTAAATTCGGACCACCATACTTAGTGTAGATGAACAGATATGTGCAGGACACACGAAAATCAATATAGGAACTTTCAACAAGGAATATAATGCAGTGGTTACGCAGATTTTATGTTCCGAGTTAACACGAGGGCCACTGAAGACAAAGCGACCTAAGATAGGTAATACGCGAACTCAGGACCCATCAACTCGGCTAAGTGATGTGCTTGAGTTCAATTCCTAGGTAATTGAGGTCAGTTTGCGGGATACGCCGTTCCTGTTTGGAAATGTTGGCATTCACATTTTCCTTTGCAGCATATTGGTGTTGTTCCATTTTATCACAGAAAAAAGGCGTTTTGGAGGATAGTGAAAAAGTGATCAAATAAAGTAAATGCTGGGCCGTTTTCGGTGTGTCCAAGGCCCTATTTTAATTGTACAGGTTATCTGGCGTGAAAAGAGAGTAGCAGGCTTTCAACAAAACCAAGCTGGACAGAAAAAGAGAAACTCAGTCCGCAGCGCGGATGTATATTCCGCTCCATATTCACGCTGATGAGTGTTATCCATGACGTCATTTAGAATTTCATAGTAATTACAGACAACTCATCTATTCAGTCTCAGCACTACCAGTCAGTAATACAACTGCGGGACGTCTCAGTGGCTAGTGTTCAGATCGTAGCGACAGGAAATATCTTCCCCATGGAACTGACAGTTGAATGCCTGCACATGCACCAGAGTATGATCGAAACTGCCATATTTGATGGGACACCATGCCAAACTTACATGTTTCATCGCAGAAAACCTGAACTAAACCTTAGTAAACGTGCCTTCTACCTCAAACAGTCCTGAGATGTCTTCTAAATCAACGCAGACTTTGGGAAAGCATGATTTTATTCGGAGTTTCAGAATACTTCATGGAGTACAACACAACCGGAAACAGATACCTATGGGAAGCCTATTTACCAGTTCTGATTAATACGCTTTGAATCTTGGAAGGCTTCAGTAGATTTCATATATCTTCCGACTAGCCCTGTGGTGCACGACGGTGCGTTGTATTAAAATCGCCCCGAAATCAGACTAATCGGTAGGACTGGTTAGTAGGAATCGAACTGTCTCGGAAATCACAACGGCCCAAGTGAGAAAGCATACTAAAATCGTCTCATCTTTTTCTCTTCTGTGCTCTCGGAATTGTACGTCCTGTTTGGCACTGGTCAGGAGGAAGTCTCATCAAGTTCCTACAACAAAGCAGATGATGAGGAATAGGCTTGGCTGTTTGCTTTTATTCGTCTACAAGAACGCTATCCATTTTGCTTCCAGTGGATTGGTGATAAAGTATCTAATGAATTTTCGACCACAACACACGGCGTGCGAAAGAGTTTTGAGTTCAAAATACGACTCAGTAAAAAACTCAAATTGTACACATTCAAGAGACTACATACACAAGGGGAACACAGTTTCTGTTAGTCCTAAGGGTGTATGTTCTTCGAAGGGAGAATTGTAATGCAATTAATACGAAAGCTTCTGATGAGTAGAAAGTAAACTAGGTTTTATCGCTGTAAGTGTTTTATATGCGCATTTTATATCGACCATAGCAACACTGTCATTTTGCCCATTTTAGGGGAGAGCTCAATGAAAACGTTGCTGTGCTCTTCTCCTTGGCTAGTTCCAGAAAACCTGGAAGAGCACTAGCGAAAGGGGACCACCCATTTCAAAATGTTTTTGATAGTTAAGAATACTGAACCATCACTATAGCTGTTTCATCTCGCGGTTTCACAGACTAGTGGCAACATTTCAGACTTCTCGCTTCTTTAAGTGTTAGGACCACGAATGTGTTTCTGCTGAATTCTGCCTGTCGTTTGTGTATCGCTTGTAACGTTTTGCCCAACAGGAACGTATCTTGCTTGTTAGAAGTATCAAATGATATCCAGTTCTCCCCCTGGTTATGCACTGCCCACAGAAATGTCTAGTCATAAAGTGAGGATAGAACAAATAGGACGAACTCCGACACTTGGTACGTTTTTCGCCCGCCAGTACATCTAGCAATAATGAACGGAGGCCCAATGTACAACAGCGTTTGTCGAAAGAACCAATTTTTATTAGGTGGTTAAATCAAATGTCACAAAACAGCCTTAACAGGAAGACCACTGTATTAAAAGCCTCCGCCCCATTTCAGACCAAACCGGAATTTGTGGCAACGCATGATAGTCAAAACATCTGTGTGGTTATCCGTCCACCAAATCCTTGTGCCTTATTGTTGGACTTTGTTTACAGTTTTGTGGGGGGGGGCAGAGGGACGACGATGAGCCGGTGCATATCATGAATCCGTTTACGTGGTTTGGCCAGAAAAAATGTTGCGCTTCATACTTGTGCAACATTTGCAGTTCAGAAACGATTGTCACGGACAGATAATAATCAATAAAAAAACCTCATGGTTATACACTGTCATCTTACCTGTATCGACTCTTAGAAATAGGCCCATAATAGTGTAAAGTATGTTCGAATTGCCAAAACATACCTCTTGGTTACACGAATGTAATCAGAGTCAGCTCAGATTAGATAGTTAGCCGGAGTTACAAACAAAGGCAGCAAGATTACTGAGGGCGGTTTTTAAGTGGGTTACAGACTAGATGAACCGAACTAACCGTCAATAGATTATTACTCTGTGTCTTCAAATGTGAGGTTTTCGCTTTCCAGTTTCCCCACCCGTTAGATGATAATGTTCCTTCAACGGGGTGAACCCGGTACTTTCAAAACCAAGTATCCTACGTAACTCAGTTGTGGATTATTTTAAAAAAGCACATATAAACAACAAAACTTTGTTACAACACTCCTCTCCCACAGGGGCAATCCCTACTCAAGGGTTACTCATAATGAAGGCAGTGCTCATTAAGTGATCATCAGATCTTGAGTGGGAATAGATGACTGGTTGGGCAGATAGTCCAACCATTCTCAGTCAGCTATTGCCTGATATGGTCCAATTATTCTTACGCCAAGTCACTTCTCCAAAATTCAAGACAATAGTCGTTGAGCAGAACTGGCTTTCTTAGTTCTAGAAAAGTCCGTGAGTGACACTGAAACCCACACTGGGTACTTTTGTTCCTAAGTCTAGCACATTTTAGTAGCCATCATGGGTTACCTGTTTAGCCAATCCTTGAAAAGCACAAATACTATTGCGCAATTTGCGGTACACACACCTTCACACACACACACACACACACACACGAACACACCGATGAACCAACAAAAGTGCTACCTAAATTCTTGTTGCAATCTTGTTGTTCAGCATAAGTTGTGCTTTCCGCTAAACACATTCTCATTCTACTTCACATCTTCAACTACCATCTTGTGTGACTCCGGCTTACATTCCAGAATTTCTAAGGTTAACATTCTCGGGTGAGTTCCCCGCATTTTCTAAGGTCTATTCATGGCTTGTTATATGTACGGGTCCCACGGACGGCATAGTATTATTCAATACACACTCATGCTGGTAGTTAGAGTCATTACAAACGTTTACCAACCAAAGCTGATTTTTCTCCTACATTTCTATCTAGGTATTATCCACCTTTGTTTAAATCAATTCAGGATGAAGAGTGCTCAAAAATCCTAATCGACTTAAAATCAGTTTGCCACTTTTCAAAATAATACTTCATCTGTGGCAAATCCCACTCCCATTTCAAGTCTACTCAGTATCACGGAAACCGACGTTTAGTACTACTCGTTCTCCCATCTTTGTCAAAAGACCAGTCGGACATTAACACTTCCCATCAAAACCTAGACTGCGGTAAAGCTGAAGTTCTTCGAAAGATTGTGTCCGGTTGCAAACAAAGGCGATCTTTAAGGAGCCAATAGCCATTGAGTGGGACCATCACCATGACTCTAGGCCAAGAAATGGATCTCATCCACCGAATTAGTGCTTAACTGCTCAAACTGGAGCTCAGCTTAGGGCGAGACATACTCGAGTAGTATCCAGTTACGGAGTGCTTCACACTTCATCGATGAATGTCTTTACTTGTCAATCAACATGGCCGGCACCTGGGATAAAGAAATCGGTATATTCAAAAAGGTAGACGTTTTACACCTAAATCAGCTACGAGCGTGATACTTATGGCAGTTTTAAGATGTCGTAGACTTTCGTTAGTGACTATTTTAACAAAAGGTCATCCAAAAGTGGGTAGAAATGGCTTTTGCGAGTGCAGTATAATCATTCCTTCCTAGGTGAAAGAGGCAAAAACTTTAGATGCTCGTTGGAAGAAAAGTAGTAATTGTCAAAGTAGTGCTCGTTCAACAACTTGGAAGAATGGAGTTTCAAAAAATGCTGCTCTGTGGCGGAAAAACAACCTGAAATTGTTGTGGTTAGTGTGAAAGAATGTACCTTGTGAAAGCGGTAAGAATGTGATAAGGGGGAATAGTTTGTTTTCTAAACCTCAATGAAAAAACGCACAATTGCTGAGAAAATTTTGACCTGGTCCGGATGTTATGGCAACTAAAAAGCCAGTTACCTGAGAGTATCACTGACGAACGGTGAGGTTGCTGTCATAACGAGACAGCTTAAAACAATGGTATATATTTGAATGAGATTCTCGGTTGCACCTTCTGTTGACTAGCTTAAACAGTCATTTGACAACGGGTGGACTGTCAAAGAGTTTTGTCCCATTGGTAAGCGGAATACTCGATTATGGTCTAAATCTCCGTGAACAAGTTTTTTTCTGCCACCCCCATCTCTCACACAGCATTGGCTCCAAGTAGGAATTTTAGGCTGGCGATAAGTCCACATACCGCAACTCTGTGATCTTCTAATGTGCTTGCTTCTGATTTCCTTACGCAACAGTCTTGAACCTCGCCTGCTTTTGTAAATTGTTTGTCGACGACTGTCACAGTTAATTCTTTTAATGCGTGGTAAAATGTTTTTTCTTAATTTAATTGTGTTATCTTTGTGAAATCACACACCGAAAATTCAACCCTAGTTGCACAGAGCTTGATTTGAACAGACTTTGCTAACCATGAACAACTTTCTGCTTGTTCACTAGCAATCAGATGACCGTCTGAAATGGAGTATAACTGGTTGTACTAAGGATCACAGTCATAGACTATTCCATCAGGGTCATAACCCGGCCGTCGGAAGCGTCGTACATGGAAGAGGGATCAGAAGCCTGACACTGTTAACCAAGGGGCCACGTGTTCTATCCTTCTACGTCTACCTGATAATTCAGTCACACCAGTGTATACTTAATAAACCTGTAGTCCAGTTGTGGAAGCTTCTTGCATGAAGATAGGTCAACTGTATGAGAACCGATTACCATTGTTCCCAAATTAGGTTGGGCGAAATGAAGTTCACAAGGAGACCGAACTAGCTACAATATTTGGTCTAATCATGCAGATTTTCAAAACAGCGTTGAGGCCGGTCGAATTTTAGATATTCAACGAAACTTCCCCTGAATGACCGAATACTATACCTCACACGTAATCGTCGGACAGAGCCTAGAACACTGCAAACCTCATTTGGTGCTTAGCATCAGAAGCGTTTGGACACATTTGATACTACATTCATAACAGACACACCATTTATCCAAAAAGATTATCCATGCGCACCTGCATGAATCTACAGTTACTTTACACTTGTTACTTCAGGTAAATCCAGGTACATTGTGCGTCTGGACAAAATGAAATCTCATTCTTACAGTCAAATGGAAGACACTGATCAAGTATTGAGTACGGATTCGCTTTTCGCAGCCATTGAAACGAAGTTGACTGTCTGTGCGTATTTGGTCTCGGAACATTGGGTCCAGTAAAGCAGATTCGAGAGTCTTCATGTAAAAAGACCCATTCGCCTCTAAATCCGCACCAGAAGACCCATGGTGTTTTTCACGCTTGTTGGGCAATCGTTCATTAGCGATGAATGCCGTTTAAACGAGATTTGTGCACGGTAGTGCATCACACCTGTAGTTGAATTTAAAAACCTGTAAGCATTTGCGGGATTTGTAGCACCCACGTTCACATCACTCTGGCTTGAGCAGTCTTTTCCCTGTCTTCGCGCAATTGTTCTGGTGAGTCAATCCTAAGCGGCACTAAGGAGCACTGGACTCGGGTTTTGCTCTTATTAGAGCTCATCAGTAGTATATGTCCTTGTCCTTACCGGGGTTTGAACTCCGGATATCCGACATACGGGGTGAGCGTGTCCAGTGCATGCTGGACAAGCCATGATCTAGTTCATCATTCAAGCAAGAATACAGTGGCACTTTGGAGGGTGCAACACAAGATCACTACACCACCCTGCAAATAGTAACAGCTATATATTGACTGAAAAATTTAACGCGTTTCTAAGGTTTGTGTCAAGAATTTTTGTTGACATGCAAAACTTTCTGTTCCAAGAGTGTACTTAACCGTATATTGAATCCGGGTAAAAGATTTGTGGAACAGGAAATGAATGGATTTTTAATGTTTTTTTTGCTTAAAAAATGTCACGGTTGATCGGCCAGCCAGAACGGTACAAAGTACCCTGTTAAAAACCGTTCATGATTGCTTACCATCAAGGAATTTAATCCCTCCCACTTAGAACTGACCAATAAAGGGGCTGTACGTGAATTTGCCATCATTTACAAGTACTCGGTGTTAAGGTTCTGTTGTTTTATTGGTGAGATGGTATAAATTTTTTCAAAAGGCGGTCTTTCGAAAAGAGACTGTTGGCGGAAGATTCCGTCGGAGAATGCCCCGTCACTCAAGTCCGGTGAACAACCCTCCTGCGGGGAAGGCACTCCGCGTAGGTGAATGAGTAGACCTATTCCTATGACGCTCTTTCCTTCTGGAAACGCTACATTTGAGTAGATGTTACTGAAGGAGCTAGTAAAGGGAAAGTCTGTTTCAAAAGTCCCGTTTGGCTGAACGATAACTGTTCTCATCCCTTACCACTGAACTAATAATGCTATCCGAGCGAGGATTCTTTATTGATCCGAAGAAAGAATGCTGGGGTTGAAATTTTTCTATAACGAAAGATTTGTTTTAGGGGATCTGCTTCAGTGATGTGACCTGATAACTCCGGATACGTTTCTTAAGGTAAATCTCATTTTCAAAGCACTCCATCCGTACCAATGAAAAATGGGCTTGCTTCTTTAAGAAAAGTGCTGTTCGTAATGTGTGAACTTCAGAATTCGACTGCTTTCGATTATGCTTACAATCTTTAGCCTAAAGCATGTTTGCGGTAGTGGATCAGGCCTAGAAATATTCAGCGAAACGTAAACGCACAGGTTGCTGGTTAATAAAGTGTCCATGATCACAGCATCTAGAAGGCTTTTGCTTCGTTGGTTGCAGATGTGAGTTTTCCCCCAGCTGACTTCATTTGCTTCGAGGAGATTGACATATTCAGTCATCAAAAGACAAAAATTCTGCTGAACTCACCTTGGTAACAACTTCAAAAACACTGTGATCACTGTCAACGGGACTTTGAAGACTGTCGCTACATTGGGGTCAATGAGTATTAAATAAGGGATGCATTGAAAACCAGCTCACCGGGATTTTCATCTCACTAGTTTCAAGATAGATCGATTAGTGAAACGGACAGACTTAATTTTTTGCAATATCGCAGCAAAATGTTGGTCTCTTTGACATGAGCTATGTTCTATCCCTCAAAAAATTTTGTGCGCATGGGCGGTGAGTAAATGTGTGAGTAGCTTATGCCGCCATGTTCGTACACTAGCGTTACATTTTGCATTTAACATATAGCAATAAAAAATGAAAACTACCAGGATACCGATCAGATGGAAAGGTAGGGCTTTCATCATGTGTTTTTCTGCTTCGTTCAGCTACAACCGATGATACCAGACGATCAACTATGGATGGTCATTGTTGGATTCATCGTGGCATTCGCATTAGCTTTCGCGATCGGAGCAAACGACGTGGCCAACACTTTCGGATCAAGTGTCGGCTCAAAGGTGTTATCCATAAGGCAGGCGTGTACAATAGCCACCGTATGTGAGATGGCAGGAGCGCTGCTACTCGGATCGACCGTTTCGGGTACAATTCGGAAAGGTATAGTGGATACCTCAATGTTTGATAAGCTCGAGAAGGGTCCCTCAACACTGATGGTCGGACAAGTGGCCACACTTTGTGGTAAGCCATAAAACATTACGATAATTTGTGTGCGTGTATGTTAGATTTGCCTTTTGTGTTACTCAATACCAACACTGTGGGCATGCTATTCGAGAGGCGATAGTATTCTTCCTGATCCTATGTATAAACTGCACAGCCTGTTTTCCAAACGGGAAATAGTTCTGTTATTATTACGAACTGTTCTAAATCAGTATTGGTAACGGATAGTTGGTAGTTCCTTAAAAAAACTCATCAAACTGGGTTGTTATAAACGATATTCCAAACTGCACAGGCCTTTTGGAAGTACTCAAGTTCTGTAGCTGATATCAATGTTTTCTTTTTCTCAACACTTTAGCCTCTGGCCAAGAAGCAGTGATTCGTTCAGTGATAAAATGTACACCACCTAAACTTGTTAGCAAAATTTGAGTGTTGTTTTGAAAGCAACATTGTTTTTCAGTCCGTTTTAAATACCACTTCAAACCACGGATAGCATTCAAACAGCTAATAGGCATGCACGAGATCCCAGTGTTTCTAGACCTCCCTGACAAAGGAACTCGGTTGGAATATCCGTCCTAAAGCACCTGGGACCAAAAGGGCAGAGAAATGTTGTGTGAAAACATTCAATTCTTTTTACATGGAGGTTGCAGATTTGTTTGGCATAGTGAGTGTATCCATCACAACGTCTTACATTACCAAATTGTTGGGGACGATCTGAACACATCAGTAAACAAGATCCTCTTCATATAATATTAACCAATGACAAACGCGGAAAATAACTTTTGTTGCGCAACTGTGTGAATATCAGAACTGAAACAGTAGTGGATAGTATTTTGGATGCTTCACAGTGCTTGGAGAAACAGCGTGGTTCATTCCAATTCTGTTTTCAGGGGAAGAAGGTATTCATGCGCTATAAATCACAATAACCGCGAAAACTACACGAAGCCCGCTCAAACATTGTTTTGCACATGGAGGGACTTTCAAACAATATATGGGAAAATTTCTATTTGCTCGTCATGCTTGACACCGTGACAAATACCCTGGTTTGCCTTGTGATACCGAGTGGTGCGCAATTTTAAGCTAAAATCATCAGTACAGAATAATGAAAAAATGCTCATTCGGTTGTAATAGCCTTTTGGCGCATAGCTGCCGTGCCACCCGAAGGAAGTAAGAGGGCTCAGCTACTGCAAAGTTGCCCAAGCCTAAACAGGCGAAGTCTGGACTTGGGTTGGGTTGGGCTCGAACCACGAATCTTCCGGTAAGTAAGTTCGCGCTCTAGTCACCAGGCTATCTCTAGCTGAGATACTCTTTAAGATACCGCTATGCGCCTGACTAGATATTTCTAATCCAGCTTGCTAAGCTAACAACTGCAGGCACAATTTGCTGATACTGTGCCCATAGAATGGTGAGCAGGACGTCTGCTTCGTAATGCCATAATGACGCCAAATTAGTTTACCTGTCTTTTAAGGTAGTGTGCAGTATTTCAGTACCAGAAAGCGTAAACTGTTCCACCAAAAACCGTGTAACATAGCGAGGTTTGGTTGTTTTGACTGTCTACGGGATTTGATCGCCCACTATGTTGCGCTGCGTCGCTGAAGCGTGCAGCTAGGTGACAGTGACCTGAGTTGCAACGGTCCATCAAAGCAATAATAGGATACGTACAACACCTTATATAGGGAGGGTGAGAATATACAGTGTACTTTTTTCGACAGGTAAAGACATTGGATGTCCTTCAGTGAATATTCTGCCAAACCCCTGTTCGAATGCACCACTGGACTACGGAGATGGTGGCACAAGTTTTTGAATACGACTCTATTGTGTGGCAGAGTTCATTGCATCTTGCGCAATGCAACCGGCGGTTCGCATGTAGCCCTAACAGAGTTCTACCATAAAGAAACGACGACGTTGTCCTGGGACTACTGAATGGCTGTTGCCAACTATTCTAGGTTATCTGGATTAAAAAATCGTTAGTTGACGTCTCCATAAATCCTAAAGCCGTAAACGTTAGGTTGTTAAACTGTCCAGTCTCTGTGAAATTGCACAGTAAAAAAGCTCGCGATAGCTCAGTGTTTAAAGTGCGAACCGGAATGGCCGTGGTTTGACCCTAATCTACGACTTCTCGACTGCTCCTGTCCAGAGCTGGGCAATCTGACAGTATCTCAGCACTCGTGCTTCCTTCTGGTGACATAAAAACTAAACACTGATGAATAAACAATCAACGGACTCCCGGTCTAAGTGGTCCAGTTTTGGCAACCTTTACCGTCGTACTCGAAGTGTACGAATGGTACCTGAATGAAGAAGTGAGAGCTCAAGCGAGAAAGAGGTGGTGCATTCTCGACTGACAAGATCGATCTGTATTCTTGGTAGGGTGGTATCCTTCTCGGATTGCACGACTGGTTGACCAAATCGGTATATCCAAGTGGTACACAAAGTGTAGTAGAACCTAGTTTATTTTATCCGCATTTCCTATACCTATACGTTTAATGGTGGTCAACGAAATATTCTCAACCAAACCAACTAGTTTTATGTAGTAGAAACAGATACAAAACGGTGCATTGTCCAAACAGTAATCATTGTGACTGCGTCTACGTCAGAGCGTTAGTTTAATTGATTTGCTTCGTAAATTTCATTGTAAGGAAAGCTGGCTAATGGGAAACATTCTCGTAAGTAAACGCCAGTGTTTGATGGAACTGTGGCCCAACCGGACCAAGCAGCTTTCATATACAGACACCACACTGCTCGGAGTGGTGCACATTGAACCAATGAGGTATCACTTCACTCAGTCAGCTAACCATCAAAACGATGGACAGTAAATATCCTTTGAAAACAATTGTATTTTGCTCATGATTTTTTGGAGAATATTGATACTTAGGGTACCTTGTTCATGCAATAAACGAAGTTTGATCAGAATGGAACGGTAACTAACATGTACTGTAGAAGTAACGCCTTGCCGTTGTGTTCACTACCCCAGCCTAATGGCTCCGTACGCTTTCTCTAGAAGATGAATCATTAGAACCCACTTTTGGGAGGTGTGTTTCTCCAAACACTGACAAGTTACACACACTTATAACGGTTACAACACGACAGGGCATTTCTAAACAATACCCGTTGTTTCAACGTATCCAGCTCATATGCCGGTGGACACGTAGAGTGCTAGGTTGAACAAATGGCCAAAATGATAACTCAGTTTGCCACCTATCGGACACTCTTCTCTGTCGTTTACGCGATTTCCATGAAGGTAGCACAAAAAGGCGCGCCAAAAGTGAATGAACAATAATTTCATTTGGGCAGAATCCTACCCTTGTGTCAACAGGATTGTGGCTGTTACTTCAGACAGCATCCTTAATGAAAATACCAGACACATCTATTTTAAATCTACGTCCACTCTATTTATGTGTCCGGTTGATGACAAAATCAACTGGACACATAAATAAAGTGGACGTAGATTTAAAATTGCATTTCTGGGAGTCTTCAGAGGGAGCTGCCCAGTAGGGTTGGATTTTTAACCTCGAGAGGTAACTGATTTGCCATGAATGCACTAAACCAATGATTAGGATATTCACTGTGTGAACCGCCTTCATTTTCACGATGTGGCTAGAAGAGAGGTTGGTGTAGAGGAGAGGTATAAATGTTGCATCAAGTGATCGGTAACGTTGTGTGACAAACACGCATTTCACAAATCGTTAACATGTGGGAAAACCGGAGAATTTTCAATCGAGTTTCTGTCCTGCAAGTCGAAAGACCGAAAACCGTTGTACGGCCGTTTTTATCCACCCCTGTGAATCTGCAGAACCTCAAAGGAGATTCGAACTCGCAGTCTCCAAGCTAGTAGGTGAGGGTAAACCGTTCAGATTCGTGTGGTTGATCATCAGTGTGATTAACCAGAACTTCGCGCCACTCATCATTCAGTCATGGAACCCATATCACTTTGTGACTAGCTGTAGTTATCGTCTGCAGGACATGCAAATTTAGACCGATTTCGTAACGTGTGAACAAAGAGGTTTGCGAGTTTGCCTTGAAAGTCCGTACATTCTTCGAGAACTATATCAAAATGTGTTTACGTCTTTGAAAAGTGCTGAAATAACCATACTGGAGCATCTTATCGGAGTAAGACCCCATCATGGGGATTAATTAGTTATCCTAAACTGCACCTAGCACACAACAGACAAACCTTAGCTAGGTTACCCATCTAGCAGGTCAATGCGTGCTCGCCGCCGGGATAGGCTACTCACCTTGCCTAACAGGATGAGGAACGCACGAAGATACCGCAGCATTCCGGTTGACTGCGATATTAATGAACCCAAGCTAAACTGATTCACAACCAGAAACAGGAGTATTTGCTAAGAAATCCACATATTTTATGTGCGCAGCTATCAACTCTTTTCAATTTGTTGATGCAGTACTTCCCAACAATTTCCTGGCTTGAAAAAAGTGATGTAGGAGTCTTACTTTCTAGATTCGTCCAATTCAGCCTCGGAGCTGACGATCTGTAGCCATGAACGAAAAGTATGCAGTTGAAAAACAAGCAACAAAGTCGATAGCACAACCAATAATGGTGTTCCACATAGCTCACTCTAAACCATTTCTTGAACTGGTACCTTGTTTTTACCCAGGAATTTCAACAGAATTGTCACACTAGTAAATACAACAAATACTCCAGGCAACAGTGCCACTGACATTCACCAAAAGTCGGGAAGATCTCAAGGGAACCAACATAATTACCGGTTTGCTTAAGCTGCACATTTGTCACGTAGAGATTTTTAGACGTGTGCCCATTATTCTCCAGGTTCTGAGATATAGATTACAAATCAAGCTGAAAAACACACAAGTAAAGCTCACTCAGTGCTAGGTGGACATCGTTGATTGGTTGCAATACACCGCTGATGCTACAAGTTTTCTGAGTGTTGAGCTGCTTTCAGTTCACAGCCCAATATTCATTGAACCCGCCCGTTCAGAGTGAGCTGTATGGCCACACAACTAAGTAATCCAACGAAAATCAACCACCCAAAAGATTCGATCGACCGTTTTCACCTACTAACCGAGAATGCATCGTCAGTGACTCACTGTTCAAATATCCCCCCTAGCGTTTTTCCCTCAGGCTTTGGAATACGTGACGTATTCTTGGGAGCCCAATTGAATGACTCGCGAAATCATAAGCCAAGAATTGCGAAGTCTTGAGATTTATCAATAAAATGTGGTACTACACGTACAAAATGCGTATATGAAAAGGGGGCTTTCCGCCCAATTGTTGCACAAATTGGTGCAAGTCCACAGAAATCCCGGAAAGAATGCCAAATCGATGTGAATTAGCGACAAACGTGCGCACACAGCACGTGGTAACGCAAATGGTCAAAATGCGCGCGTGGAAAGTTCGTCAGAATCGGTTCGACATGTCAAGGGTGGAAAGTTCATGAGGGATTGTGGGTGAATATCAAATACATGAGGTGGACGCAGAGGACAGTGGGTTCAAACAAGGGGAGCGTTTGATCGACAGAAAGGAGGTACAATGGCATTGTTCACTTCCCAACCGTTTCCTTGAGTTTGTTTGCTAAACATACCATC
Organism: Opisthorchis felineus; assembly: GCA_004794785.1. Lineage (NCBI taxonomy): Eukaryota > Metazoa > Platyhelminthes > Trematoda > Opisthorchiida > Opisthorchiidae > Opisthorchis > Opisthorchis felineus. Next base: position 311,792 of record SJOL01009171.1, on the reverse strand, counting down.
TTCCAATGACCGTGAACATCGCAGTAAATCTGAGCAATTGCACTTTCCTAACCCACCCTCCAAAACCAGCAAATTTCAATATTGCAACCAGCTGGGCGTCAGCACGTGCGCTTAAATGAGTAACAGTTGTGGGTGGCCACCACCAGCTGGGATATACTTATTCACGCTTAGCCAATCATCTTGGTGAGCAAATGATAAAGGCTGGAGTGGTGGCGATCAGACTAACCCTCATGCAAGTAGTGATCTGGCGAGCAAACAGGCATAGGCGAGTAAGCGGACATTTTTGACCAGTACTTCTGGCTGTTCGAGATCTTTTCGGTGAATTTATTTCAGCACCCAGCCTTCAGAGGAAAACATCAATATCCGTAAATAGATTCATTGTTCCACTTGAAATTCACCCGAAAAATGAGATTAGGCCAGTCAAATCTTCACTTTTATTGAATTTAAAAGTTATTTTCAACAATACCATATTTGTGGTGAGATTCTAAACGGCTACATGGTGTTTGCCTAATATTTTCTCCGGACTTCTCACAAACATCTTTCAAATCTGAACGCAACTTCCTCAAAGAAACAAGTAAAGAGGCACGCAACTTCCTAAAGGACAACAGATTTCAAGGTAATAAATCTGTACTCTCTATAATAATCGGCCTACGGAAATGCAGTGGGGATTGACTGTAAACGATACGTACAGTCTGATCCGGAACCATAGAAGCCAAAGCATATTTGATACACTTTCACTTGTCTAAGCACCATGGGGTCTCAACCGGTTTCAGATAATTGTAAATAACACTCGAACAAGTAACCCGACTTCATAACTATTTTTGGACAATGCGGTTGCGTAATAACGCAAGACAATTGGACGTAAGCCCTGTACTGATTGAAATCAACCAACAAAGCCTAAACGTACACAGAAAACAAGACAACCAAAGTTTGACAATGTGTTAACATTCTAAAGCACGCGTCCATTCCGGGCAAACAGATTAAGTCAAATACGCGTAGTTTTTCTATGTTGAGACTATGTGACGTTAACTGCCGTACGAAAATTGGTGGGTATCTTCTATGTTCGTATGGAAGACACCCAACACTTTTCGTAATCTCACATGACATACTCATTCACGCTCAATTTTGGTTATTCCGTACACCTTGTGCAATTTTATAGACCTGGTCCCATGGTTTCTAACATGGTTTGAAGATTTGACCGGCCACTGTAATGGCATTCCATAGATGACTTCAGGTCCAGACACTGTCCGGACACCGAGATTTTATGCGTCAAGTTGGCCTTTTATCATTTGCGTCTACTTGAGCATATGTCTGGCGAATTCACCAAGTTCGTGATTATAACAAACAATTTATAGTTCAGGAGGGCTTCTTGACTTAATCACCTGTTGATCTACTCAGACCATCTGATTTCTGGTGAATTCTCCTGAAAAAAATCAAGGAAACTTTCCTGATCGGGGCAACTTCTAACAATGTCGAAAACTCATCTGAAAGATAAACTGCTAAGCGGTACTTTTACCTATGATGCATCCGTTAGTAATTTCAATTAATGGACCCCCCGGGCATCCAAGCAAGCATTTATCACAGATCAAAACACTTCAGCTAGTTAACGTCCATTTTTTGGGTAGTCATAGCACCTGAACAGGAGCACAATACCCAGACTCGCGTCTATGTGTGTGTTTATAGGCCAAAACAATTGTGTGGAGTCTTATCTTTAACCTCTGTCTCAAACGGACCTCTTTGGGCGGAGACAGGACAGCTTGCCCTGCAACGCCAAGGTACCAGCACTAGATGTACTGAATGGTAGCTAATCGTGTCATTGTGGATTGGGGAGAAATGTAAGGAAAGTTTAGTTGGTCCATAACCAAATGCAAATCAGTATGCGCTGTTAGACAGAAATTAGAACCACAACCGAACATAAAGGAAATGACCCACAAGATTGCTGCAAACTCTTCAATAGTTCACGACCGGTTTCTCTTTTCCACGAGCTCACCAGATAGGCGGAGTTCCCAATTTCTATCAACCTTGTGTTCTACTTGAACCCAAATTGGACAGATTTCGACAACTACATTCATTTGAATGCCAATTTGACCTGCATGGGAGATTCATCTGCAACCCAGCTGAATCGCTCTTTTATGATATTCTCCAACTGAATGTGCCGAACAGAAGTCGGCTCATGTTTCAGTTGGTAGGGTATTCGAGATATCGCAGTATATTTTCTCAAAAGAAACTACTCACAAGGTTGCTGAATACCATAAATGATGGATTCAGGCCATTCTCCCGTGAAAAACAAATTGACTAGCCTGAGTCAGCTTACACTATCACACGACACATTCAGTTGAGGTGAAAAGCAGGAATATTACTTTAGGGAACTTTTCAACCCCACTTCGTTCTCCTGATGAGAAGCCGAACGAAAGGAGACGCGCCAAATTTGCATCCTCTCTGGATTTTGTCTACCAAAGTTAATGGTGACATTGGTTGACATGACCACATCAAGTCCCGTGAATTTCTTTGAAATCACCAGAACTCAAAACCTTTTGTCATTGTTTGTGAGCCGTCAATAAGTTTATCACCAATATTTTATCACCACAATAAGTTAACGCACCAATTTTGTGCGTAGCTGATGACAGTGGAATGTCGTGCATCGGCCAATCCATTTAGAAGAGTGTGATACAAACCTACACACAAGCCGATCACACCTAGAGGCCTCAAGTCAAGTCTCATAGAACTGATACGCCCGATAGGCGCTCTGATCATTCAGATGGAGATTGTCAGGTCTAGCTTTCTGCACATCGCAGGCAGACAGAAAACAACTGTCCACCAGTTCGATAAATACACTCCTTTTCATACCATGTGGTTTTCACGAGATACTCACCTGAATCCCAGCTGGATCTCTTGTTCGTGATGTTCTTCAAGTGAATATGCTGCACAAACAAAGGCTGCCTCATGTTTGAGCTGGTACGATATTTGAGACAACAGAATACATTGCCTTGACGTAACACATTACTCCGAAGTTCGCTCAAAACTCTTCGACAGCTCACGAACGCTTTCGTCCTTCTTGAGGCTCATCAGGTAGATGCAGTCCCTGAGTTTCAAATGGAACAGAATGTGGACGGAAACTTGTGGGTCGCGCCTACCTGATGAGCCCCAAGAAAGATGAAACCGGTCGTGGGCGGTCGAAGAGTTTTCAGCAACCTTGTGAGTAGTGTGTTACGTCTATCACACTGTTCAGCAACATTGAAAAAGAGTGCGGGCTGGTCCAGAAACCTAAATGGTCACACACAATCTACTGATGAAAACAGACAGTCCATAGAATATTTCTCTCTATTCTAGCGGTTGTCCCAGTTAGATCTTCGCTGTTCTCTTTAGGAGCGGCATCATTTATCATTGTCTTCACTCTCTACAAAAGCACACCAAAACATTATACTCCTTTCAGTGAAGGATGGTCACTTAATAACTTCTTTTTATGTGAACTTTGGGTGACTTTCCAAATTCCACAGCTGGAAACAAGCGTCTATTACGGATAAAAAGTGTGCGCAGTGTTTAAAACAACCAGGTGTTTCACCAAGTCAAAAAATAAAACCAGTGAACAAAGATTGATTAAAGATGGGGCATGTCACTTTGCCCTATTGATAACAACTTCTCAGTAACCACAAGGGGGCAGTTTGTAATGTCTTTCAGATAGCGTTATGGTAGTATGGTTTCTGATAACGTTATGTGTTTCATGCTCAGCACAAACCGAGAATTTTACCAAGTTTTGTTTAGGTCTGGATTCAACCATCGCAAAAGCCTCGGAAAACCTAATAATATGCCAGCCTACGGATGAGCAAGTCAGAAAACGATGGGGCCAGAGAAACGAGGGACAAAAATTTCTGCAATTCTTGATTTTGATGAATGACGATTAGGCCGACAGTTGCTCCGCTTTTGGGTTCTGGCACAAGCTTAATTCATATTCCCTGATCGTGGCTAAAATTTTCATCCACACACTTCGAAAGGACCGGATTCCAGTGTTAGCACCGTCGTCAGTCAGAAGCATTAGTCTTTTTTTATAGAAAATTCCCTCTCTGTGACTATATAGATGAAGCAGGCAGGCACGTTCAGTATTTTAATATTTTAACTAAGAGGCAGGTGCTGCTCAGAATCTAGGAGGAAATAGCAGCCGAATCCAGCCAGACGTATCTTATGGTAAGCCACAACGATCAACGGGTTGAAACTTATTAACTACATTTCACAAGGTCGATCAGACCTCGAGTTCCAACAGTTCCATGAGTTGTTGTAACTCATTTTCAGACGGCCATTGTACTCAATCCAATGTAGAATTCCGCTTTGTCAAAAAATAAGTCTGCTGTAACTGTCTGGCTAATCTGGACATAGTATGAGTTAGCCACTATCCAAGTTTCCGTCGGCCAGTAGTTTCGTTAAATCCGTGCACCTTCAGATGCAGAATGATATCTTCTGCAGTTCGGTTCTTTGGTGCTTACAAGCTAATATGAATCCGCAATTTTCCATCTTTTAGTTGCTCATTTAGTATTGTCCAAGCAAGGCAAACTCTGCTTTGATTGTGATGCCCACCTTATTGCCCTCAGTCCAACGGTAACTTATATCCAGCTCCTTAGAAACTTGGAGCATGCGTTCATTGGATTACAAAGCGCAAACTTAACGTATTGTGTCCATCAACATCTGTTACAACACATGCAGAGCCTTTATCAATCACTGCGTGGTTTTTGCTCTGCGGACACTGAGTTGACGTGTATTTTCAATTGAAAGATGAATACAACCGTAAAGCTAATCAAACGGTTAGGTAAGACTGCTTTTTGTTCTCAAGACTACCTATAAGCTGCTTATGTAGGTAAGTTAGTAATATTGAAAATCACCTTGCATACTTAAATTCCTTCCACGAAAAAAAACTACTCACAAGACGGTTGAAAACTCTTCGAAAGCCCGCGGTCCCTTTCACTCGTCTTGGGGCTTGCCAGAAAACTTCGATATACTCGTGTTCAGTCAAACTACCGTTTTCAAACTACCTTTAATGAAAAGACACAAGCTTTCACGTTGAACTTTAGAAGCAGAGGACGTCGCTCGAAACCCGACCTCTGTTGACGTGGGTAGCTGCAGGAAATATGATTTTGCGGTCTCAACTATGAAGTATTTTTCACGCGAGGTAAGGCCCAATGATGCGCAGATGGATCCTGCTACATGACAAACTTCTTGGATGGTGAATAAAAGGTGCAAATAAATTTCGCGCTGTTGTTGCCTGGGTACTACCTGACCCAACACTTTCGGACACAGCTGCACATTTAGCCACTTAATTGTGACGCTGATGGTTCGCTTTCGGTAGTGAAGAGCTAAAAACTTGAGTGAACACCAGGGGAGTTTTGGGTTCGACCCAGGCGAGATATTACCATCTTAATTCCCTTATGTCAAAAGTTACACACCCTTATCTCAAACGGCATCAAACAATTCCGGCAAGTTGAAGGTGTTGGTTCAGGCTTCACTAGACCGTCATCAGTCTATCATAGGTTCGGCCTTTAAGTAGTTCTTACCTAACTCGTTGTTCAGCCGCGATTGTACAGACAACAGTACCTACTCCGGGCTAAGAGGAAAGTTATTATGTTGACCCTAATAAGATTTGAGGCCATTAGCTTGTACTTTTGCCATGCTTTTAGACTCCACACACCAGATGTGGAATTCCACATTTTGGGTAAATGTGTATAGTTACTGCTCAGGCGAGGAGGTTGGGTCTGGATGGATGCGTAGTCGCATTCCAGCAAATCCCTCTGTAGAATTACTATATGAACACAGCCGTTGCCTCAGAATGAAAAAATAAACCGAGGCAAAGTGGCAGGTCAAGTCTTGTCTGTCGTGCGTAATACTACCATACGGTTGAATAATATTCACCGATAACCTACTACCAGTCCGAACTAATTGTGTCTCACATGAGCACATTGTTAGCTTCCGAGTGATCCGCTTAATTGTGAGTTTTGTCATATTGACCGCCATACTCTTCTACTCAGTTACTTTAAACCACTCGAAAAGTTTACCCGAAAAGTGCATGAGGATAAACCTTCAATATTCCACAAATACCTAAAAATCACATTGTCCAGTATTGTTAGAATCTCCAGTGAAACGTTGGTCAACATGGGTTAGTTGACGATAGGTTAGAGCGAAATCATACAGAAGCAAAGGTCAGGAATCTTTCGTGCAACTTTTATGTTTGCTGAACCTGTGAGTTTGAATTTTTTATTTTGTTGCTTTCCTTCTTTTAGGTTCCTGCATTTGGCTGCTGATCGCCACATTCTTCCGACTTCCGGTGTCCGGCACTCACAGCATTGTGGGAGCCACAGTCGGATTCAGCCTTGTTCAATTTGGAGTGAAGGCCATCAACTGGGTTGGCTTAGGAAAGATTGGTAGGTTGTTGATGGCGCCGTTCAGATTTGATGCAGTCGCATTCTTTTCATACATTTTCACGAAGCTTGTAAGGCATATCTCACCCGAACTGGTGGCTCAAGTGGGGATGACATGGTGTCGCATAATGGTTGTGCGAAATTGACCTGGTGGTGGGCACCACACAAATGACCGACCCAAGCTACATGCATGTGGCTAGTGTTAACTTGGTGTATACACGACTGTTCACAGTCACTTCTAGCATCCCTGTAAGCACCAGGATTTTCATTGTGTTAGTGCATTCCATCTCCGGACGTTCACATGAATACACATTGAATAAAATGCAATCACTTAGGATTCGGGACAATGCGATATGACATACGTTATTCTATACAAGGTAAGTTCGATACAGCGCTGAAACAAACGAGTATTTCAACAACCCAAGCCATAGGAAGTCAGAGGAAATCCACTCAATACTTCTATGGGCTTAGATACCAGGACCTCATGGGGCGAGTGCTGGGGCAGTCTACTTCCTACCAGATTACACTCACCTAAATCCTAACCCCGTTTTAAATACAGTTCCCAATCGCTGAATCACTCAAACGCAGAAATTTCATCACTCCAAGCATATTCAGGCTGTAATTATTCTGTCAACCGAATTTGCAGTAGGTACTGCGGAAAACCCTCTCGCAATGTGACCATTTACAAAGCAGATCCCTCTATGGTCCAAAGTCCTGTCAAATTTTGACTCTGACGAATAAGTAGATCCCACTTTTCGATAGCAATATACAACCAGCTTTATTTGTTCCTACGAGCGTTATTCTCCGTCAAGTGCTGCCTTATACTGCATTCCACAGTATCCACACTTTTAAGACGATATCTCGGGGCTCGCCCTATCATCAACCCTTCTGGATTAGTTTTTCTGCTCTACTGTTTGGGTTACCTAGGCTCAGTGGGTTCACAATAATTGTTCCTAAACAATTTCTACTTGGCTAAGCATCTTTGTACGACAAAAATGTGGAATACGGAATTTTGTGCATTCTAAGAAAACCGATCAATATGTTTGGTCTCACCGGTCATCTCTGATTGGCTTGAATTTGTGCTCCGTTTTGGAAACCGTCCACAGTAGTTATGCTCTGTAGAACGTCAAAGTTTTTCGGAATAATATGACAGCTAAACCCTGGCACGTGATTCAGATTACACAGTGTACCAAGTTGTATTTTGATGTCCAGATGTACGGTCAGTTTAGTCAGCGGAACATTTGGTTTGGATCGTCTAAACACTAATAAATCTCAGCGTATTGAGAAAAAAACTTGAGCTTGTTTCAGTTTAGTAAATTATTGCATCAAAGTCTCTTTCCAACATCGTTCAAACTATCTGTGAAGTCAGGGGACTAAAATATTTTTTGGCATACCGACTAACTATATCACTACAGACTTTCCAAGCCATTTTAGCCATCAGTGTGCTCAGGGTTTTCGATTTTCACGGATAAATACGGGCAAAAATTGTGACACAAGAGGTTTGGGCAGGTAACCGTTCAAGATAACAGAGAAATATTTGAAATAAAAGTCTTAAGCTTTCGCCTCTGAACACAAGCAATCCTCATTGTGTCAGCTATTACTGTTTCGGTCACCTGTGTTTCTTCTTGTCAAACCGAAAGGACACCTAGGACTTCAGGGAACTTCTAAAATGTTTGCTAGCTTCAGTAATATTTTTAACGTATTTACGGTAGGTATCATCGCAAAACCATTGAAAATACTCACTCCAATCGCTAATGCTGAGTGATAGTTTTGCCCAGGCTTCTAAAGTTTCGCATACACATGCAATAACGAGGTCATTACCAACTATCAGTCTTTTTCAATTTTCCTCCATGCAGTTGCGTCGTGGTTCATATCCCCAGCACTCAGCGGTCTCGTATCTGTGGGCATATTTTCCATTCTCCATTATCTCGTGCTGATAAAGGTTAGTCTTTAACGTATTACGTTGTGTTTTCCTGCGACCAATTCTGAAATCCATGTCCTCTGTTTCAGAAACCTCTATTCCAACATGCGTTCTTGTTGGAAACACCAGGTCTTCCTTGAAAAAGCTTCTACCTTCTGCCGATATCCACCGACTAGTCCGACAAGCCAACTGCAAATACCTAGCGTAAAATCAAGCCCGAATTACAGGAGTGAACCTGACAACTGTCAAGTCTGGAATTTAATAAGACACTACTAAATAACATGTAATATATCGCGAAAAACTCATCCACATGAGGCCCATCACCCATTCATTAATGAGACTTAGAGGGTTCGGTCAGATGAACCTTCTGTTAACAGTTTCGGACTGTTAACACTAGTAGTACCGAGACTTTTAACACCCGGACACCTCAAAGCGGTTTTTACTGGGGGTTTATTACTTGTGAGAACAAAAATATCAAATTAACCAGGTAATGTGCATTTGAAAGAGGGCAAACTCTCATTGGACAATTCGTTTCGACCAAACCTCAAGTTATATAGGCAGTAAGCAGCCTAACCTAGTGTACCACCGGTAATCGGTATTTTTTTAGATGTATTCTCGATCGTTTAAATAGTTTTTAACTTGAAAATGAAACAAATTCATGTAAGCTTATTCAAGACCGCCGGAGATCCGTGGGATAACCTAACATAAACTAAGACAAAACACTTACTTGCTGCGTAAACTATCATTTGCAAATCACATTAGCGTTGACGGAACACGTAACTCGAACTCGCCCGAATCTCTTGCTTATATTAGTATGCCTATGAGTCACATTCAGAAGTGATGTAGTATTGATCGCTTACTGCATTCGGCAACAAATTGCTATACTTGGTTGCCTAGTGTGGGTTATGCTTCCAGACAAGGCAGATTGGACCGGAAACTCCAGCCAGTACCAAAATGGGCAGAAGCTTCGAAAATCCTTTTTCAAGTTTGAGTACAATCCCGCTACTTTCTAAACGAGGTTACTAGTTGGTATTGCCGTAAGCCACTTTATCAATCTTATTCACTTCAAACAAAAATCACCATTCGATATTTTATTTCAACGACGTCAGTAGATCACTGATTTATTGTTAGGCTGACAACTAATCCAGCAGGCTTCTTCCTTCAACCAATGCCTTAACATAAACACCGTGGCAGTCATGTGTTTTCCCACCCACAGATCATGTGCCTTCTATATACCATGAATGTTTCTCATGGTACTGAATCTCCCACGAGCCCCTGAAGAAATGTCCTAATCCGTGAATACTGTATAAAGTAATCGGCTGGGATGTGCTTGGATATAGTGCGCGCCCAGGAATCGTCCGGTATAGTGGACGAGGGTTATTCTATTGCAACGTGATCGGCAAGCCACCTTCAGGCATCAAACACTAAGAAATTGCATTGGATATGCATGGTCCTAAGAGTAGGGCAGATTCCGAATTCATACAAGGAAATTCCCCATTTTTCGAGTTGTGACGCAGAATCACCTTGTTTCCGAAGAGCATGCTTCGTTCGCCTCCTGACCGTCTTTGGAAGTACTGCTTCAAATGGCTGCTGGATCACCGCTGCCTGCAACGAATTTTGCAAGCGGGTCTGCGATCAGCTTATTATGTTCAGTGCGACAATGCTAGCAACTTAATTGGAGATTTTGTCTCCTAAGTAAGATTCTATACTCAAAAGCCGGGAAGCACTTGATGACTATTTCCTTCTTATGGGGGATCATCCGCACCGAAAACCCCACGAATCTGCGGTGAGATTCAGACCCGGGGCATCCCGGCTAGCCGTTGGAGACCAACCTTCTCCCCGTCAACCACCAGAAAAACAAACTGATGCGTCTTCGCGATGTCATCTGTTGCTGGGTCATTGTGGTTTTGCCACTGAGGTTGAAAGAACAAGGTCGTAGTTTGCAGCTATATTTGAGGCTATCAAACTTAGATATGCTCAGTACTCCATCACAGCTGAGCCACCGGGCTGATGTGGATGAAAACTGAGCGGCATTGGCGGCAACGTTCCGCGGGAGAGATCAATAAATCGAAATTCTGAAATTAGCGGTTGGTTTGGTGTTATTCTCCGAACGACGCGTTAGACGACGATTTCATAAGAGGCTAGTTCAAATTAGGTGCATTTCCTAAATCTCAGTTAAAATACGGTTCAATTATTCAGGTTTAGGTTTGAAGTAGTTGAGCCTTTTATGATGTTCTGGATCAAGCTGAACCCGGGTATGTCTATCTAAATTTGAGTCTTTTCCTTACAAAAATTTAGCTTCAGCAAGATCTTGCTGGGCTGCAACTACATTTTCCTATGAAAAAAAATTGCTGGCCAAATCTTAACCCCATGGGTTGGCCATCATCGGTTTACCTGCGAGTACCAGCGACTATCCACTAGAAAACAGTGCGGCTACTCACCAGAAGTTACTAGTTTTTCCAGCTGAGTCAAAAAATAATTCAGCAAGGAGGTCAGGTTTGCTGGATGCTACCGCTTCGTTTCGTTTTGCTGGGCGAAACACTGAAAACTATGAGTCAGATTCATAGAAGAGTTTTGCTGGTTTGAGATAAAAACCAGTTGCATGTATCAGTAAGTGAAGTGAGACCTCAGCCCGTTTGTGATGAAATTGATTGGATGAGTGTTTATATACTCACAAGATCTGGCGGCTGAGCAGTGAGACTACGTTACTTGGAGCAAGCATTATAGAACAGGCTGGTGAACAATAAGTTGGGGTCAATGTGGTGACTTGTGGCACATTTTAACCACACAGCTTGATCGATATCGCTGGAGTTAGGCTATCCAGGCAGGATAGTCAGAGGTTACAAAACATTGTAATCATTACAACAACCTTGGTGTTTTTTGTTCCGACTGTTCACGTGTGTATGGGATGTACAGGTAAACATGAACGAGGGCAGCGTCATGTAGTTAAATGCACTTTATGTGCAACAACATGAGGCCTCATGCGTTTGAAACACTTAAGGTCTCACCGAACAGTTTGCTCAACGATGCTTCTTATCCTAATGTAGGCTCTTTAGATAGATCAGAGTGATCACGCGACCTTCTGCTGTCACGTACGATCAACGCCGAAACTACACTTAACTCATATTTTCAGGCGTAATCACGGCCAGCAAGACCAAGAAGGGAAACAACAGAGTTATAGTGAATTGCTACAGTGTGGAACTGCTTGAAGTATCTTCAGGCTCAACAATGATGTAGCCTTGTTTGATGAAGTAACAGATAGGAAGTAAAAAGTATAGGTTGATGGAAGAACCCCTCTAGAGTTGTCACGCACCTTAGAATTCTAGTCAGTGCGGTGGTTATTGAGGTTGCATGTAGTTCTCTGGTTAATTAGTGGCTGTAGACGACGTTTTGGCGGTTGAATCTACCAAAGCCTCAGGGGTACTCACATTTCCTATATCCGTGCACAAGACTACATCCAACGAACACTGATAACAGAAACAACAACGACACGTCTGGCTCCGTCGGAAATATTTGATTGTTCTTTCGTCGCTATCATCAATTTGCAGCTATCTTTCTTGAATGATCTGCCTGACCGCATTCCAAATAACCAGCATTCCTGTTGGTCAGCACTATTTCTGCAAGCTAGCCTCGACAATATGGTCAGAGATCACAGAAGCGAGAGTGTAGAGATTGTGCCGACTAAAACTTGCTTATCATCGATCCATCAGACTCATCAACGAACACACTCGCATTCCACAAATTCACTGACACAATAGCTACAACGTCTAGCATAAAACATTTTTGTTATTCTGCTCGCGATCCGGAGCCTATTTGTATGACCCGTACATTTTTAGAGTTGCAGAAGACATCTTAATGAAATCGGGTGCAAAAATCGTCTTACGAATTCCACTGACAAGATTTTACCAAACCTCTCCGTTTGAAGAGATTTTTTTGTGAAGTAGAAACGTGGCTACGGTGAAAGTTTGGTAAGATTCCAAAAGTCTGAGTCGTTTTTGGTTGCCGCACCAAGAATCAAGCGTAAGATCAAGTCCACCAGCCAAGCTAACTAGTCAGGAGAGCTGTGTTTCAAGGAATGTCACTGGGGTGATCAATATTTCAGAAGTCCGAACCCTCCACACCCACCTAGTGAGTGGCACTAGGGATTGAAGTCTTGGTTGAGCTAAAATGCTGGAGATCCCGCCATATCCTTTTCCTAGCTACTCAGTAATATCTCAATCCCCGAGTTTGGTCATTTTTAGGATCAATGTCTAGTAAGATAAGATGTTTTTTACTGTTCACCACTAGTCAGATGATTGTCTGAATAGGGAATCAATTGTTTAGAGGAAGACGTAGACCAGAGACAAAATCGATTTGGATTTATTTGCAATTATGAAAGAGTGAGAATTATTTCACTGTTGAGAAAATGTGCTAACCGAACAACTGACCATAAGAAAGCGAACTGTTTACCCTGTGTCCGGGATCTTTCATCAACGGAAGGTAAAGGAGCCCTTTGTCTAGCAACAAGAGAAGTAGGAATAGAAGTAGTCCTTCATTTGTAATGCCTTTTCAGAGCATGGCGAGACGAAAACATCTTGCAAGGCTCTCTTTTGAAGATGATAGAGAATTCCGTTCACAAACCATTCAAATTGTGAAGAAACCTAGAATTACATAGTTCAATGTACACGTAGGATGTCGAGAAATTCGAATGTTCTCCGAATGCTCCGAATGTTTGCTGATCTGGGCTTGTGCATTCAATTTGTAGGCAGTGAAGGGTCAGTAAAGTCCCATGCTTTACAGTCGGAAAGCACATTTTGGCTGTCATCCCTGTTGAATCCAGTCACGAATCCATGAGGATGTATCCGCCTCCAGGTTAAAAAATTTAACACTCCGGAACTGGCTTCTTTTGGAAACTTACTTTTTGACCTGAATCGCTTTTATGCAACTACGGGGAGCTAAGTCTGAAATTCATGGAGCTTCATCTGATATTGATTAACTCGTACAAATGTTCATTTACAAAAACACAACCTTCTTTGACGATAGAAGCAACTGAATTCCCATGCTCTTCTCTTCTACATAACTTCAGGACCAGCCTCTAGAACCAGCTCTGCGACTTCTCCCTGGCTTCTACGGTAGCGTGATTGCCATTAACTTGATTTCGGTACTCCTCGCCGGAACAACTGGTAAATTATGTTTTATAGCACACCCGTCGGAACTTTTATTCAAGAAAATGCCTCACTGTTCGATAGAATTCCATCATTTTGTTGGGTATTTGTACAGTAAGCTTCAATGAGGATTATCCCAGTACATAGAGTTCAGGTAATCTTTCTTTTGTTTTTTGAATAAACAGGTCTACCACATAAGCGGAGATGAGAAACATCCATGTCAAACGATGGGGGCATACACAGATTAACAGACATTTCATTGACGTCTTTATCAGATTTGGTTTAATTGAAGGTGGGTTCTAGCTCCAAGTCAAATCTTTACCTTAACACGCAAGTAGGTTTTATTCGTGATGTTCGGCAGGTAGGGCTTCAGTTCCTACCTCACTCGCAGTCGAACAGCCAACGTTATTTATGGGCACCACTAGCATGTTTGGATCACACTAAAGTGGAGAGCACAGAACTCGAGTTCCACTGATCAGAAGTACAGACACTTGGATATCTAAGATGAGAGACAAGGGTTTTACCACTGTTCCACCAGCGTAAACTGGAATCCTCTAAATTATCAAATCCGAAAAAACTCGCGTGTCCAAACCCTAGTGATGCTCACAGCGAGCCCGTGTCCCATCGGCGGTTTTTCATGTGTCAAGAGTTTTCGAGCCTATCCTGCTCCGCAAACGTTCATAACCTGCATGAAGCTTTCATTCCACTAGGGGCAAAACCCCAGTTCAGAGGTTCCGCTTTTAGCGAGGAATGACTAAAAAATGCCAAGACATATGCACTGTTCAACTAAATGACCCAGGAACCACCTTAGTAGCCCTGTCAACCAATCACGAACTTTTCTTCGACTTGGGGCCAGGCAGCCAATTAACTCACTTTTGCAGGAAGTAAAGGCCACAATCTGTACAGATGCATATAACCGTGAAATAACCTCCAAACTTGCGCAGGCTGCTAGTCGGACAACCCAGCAGAAGGTTTTGTTTTAATTATTTCGTTTTTGTCCACTGAAATCCGAAGTAATAGTGGGGAGTTTGTGATCTTCAAAACCTGCTTCAAGCTGACTTCGCTGTCCCAAAGTAGTACACAAAAGTGGTTACCTGGAGTTCTTCATTCTTTTAACTTGTGCAGTCTCGCCCTTAAGGCCGTCCTGCACACGATATCCCAGTGGGCTGCCTTCATTACCTATTTACGAAACCTGTCGTCAGCCACCCGTGAAATTCCTGTTCGTTTAATTTCCCTTGCCAGTTTCATTTGAATTTTGTTTTCCACTTGGGTCCTGGAATAACCGAGAAATGTTTTGTTGTTGCCTTCGATTTTGTCCCCAGTTGCCGATCTGTGTTTCGGGTCTCAACCCCCGAAATTTCAGCCCCTTGCATGGAATTGAATAACACACAGAGAGGCATGGTGTAGACGCACGTGCTCTCACTTGCGCCTTTACCCTCTGCCCAACATCACTTCCGCGAATACGAATGTACTTGCAACTGGTTGGTGGCTGACGTGTAAGTACATTCAAACATACCAAATTCCAAACGCTCTGTGTGTGTTTAAACCGAATGACAAACTTCCGGTCACGGGTTAAAGCAGGCAAGTCAACTTGATGTTCGCATCTGATGATGGTGTATGCATGCAAACTTCAGCAAGTCACGTCTTTCCACAAAATCTCGTAAGCCTTTAAATCAACGACGGTGGGATCTCTTAGGTGGACTACCAGGGTGACATGTATACGTTTGTAGTAATAGCAAAGAAAAGGGTTACTTTATGTAGCTATCCGTTCCCATGTGATTTCATCTACGAAGTAGAGCGTTCTCGTTGAGTTAGTTTTTACCAACATGTACAAATGAAGACCATAATAGGGCGGACTAGGTGACTGTTGATGCGTCCATCGGGCTTGGCACATTCAGTACAAATGCCTCAGCACCAATCTTGGAGGCCATATGAGTGCGTTATTTGTTGTGAGGTCGGTGTTTAACTAAAATAGTTTGGTAGACAGGATATTCGGCTTCTTGTTGTTCGTCGGTCGGATCCAATTACCCAGGTACTTGGTTGATCATTTCGGGTTTCCACTCGGATTGTGGTTGTTGATCAGGTCATTTATTTAGCTTCCGGTTGAAGTGATCGCCACTCCGAATCCCTTTGATGTGTTTCCAGTTTTCGTGGGCTGTAACACTATGTTCTGTTCTATTCATTCTCAAGTAGACTGCTGTTGGAAACTTTTGAAATGTGTCCTCTGACCAAAAATGTGACTTTCGGTGCTTTTTTGGTAGTCCACCTTGTGTCGGAACACTGGTAACTCGACTGACTTTATTGACTATTGAACGGGTGGCTCTTGACCTGCTTATCGAGTTAGTAAACTAGCATGCACATGAAGGAAGAACCATGTGAAAACAGTAACTTCATTGTGTGAGGATATTGGTTACATTCGCAATTCGATCGCCTGTTTAAATCATTTGATGACATTACATGTATCCTTTTGTGTTTTTTCCCGTGATTGGATGTGGTATCAGAACTACCAGATCTGCTTCTCATCTTTGAATTGCAGTGTTTCACTTCGATAAAATCCCTCTCTACGGGGTCTTGATCGTAGGATGTGGTGGAGGAACAATCACTGTCATTTGTGTAAAGCTGTTTCTGATTCCTTATCTGCGCCGACGTATTCTTGGTGAGTTTTGTTTGTTCAGGCTCAACATTTGACCACGCACCTTGACAAATGTAGTGGTTTTTTTCCACTCCTTGAACAGTCGGTTTTAAATTCTTCTCAATCAGAATCCTTTGACTTCTTTAGAAGTGCTTCTTCCATGAGGAAGATCTGCTATGCAGAGATTCTATTTTTCTAAAACTTCAGTTTATTGTTGAAACTTTTGTTACATTTGGTGACAAATCGCTGACCTATCACCCATCAACAACCTCCGGCGTATTGTTGACTTCCGTACCAAAAAAACGAAAACCTGGTGGGGAAGTCCGCGTTAGAAGTAACTCGTAAATTAACCTAGTCCGTGAATGTGTTTTACCTTACTAACCACCTGTGTGCCTGGTATTCTCGCACACACAATCTCTCAAGACTTCGCTACTGAGAGGTCGACAGTCTAGTGTCTACGCATGTGGCCGTAACTCTGTCCAGTGTGTATTCAAATCACCACTTACTGTAACGGTTCAGTAGTTGAATATAAAGCCACAGATCCGCTCTTAAGTTAGAAAGTAAAGTTACCCGACTGAGCAATGGGATTTACCATTCTTTATGCCCACAGGCGATACCAGTGGCAAGAATAAATGAAAATCCGAAATAGTTCTGCTACTGAATATCTTCTGCTAAGAGCACATTTTGCACCAAAAATTCCAAATTACTTTTTCGTCCTTGTTTTTCCGTTCTATTTAGCCGGAGATAATGCCGGTCCTAATTTAGGTGACAGGATTTACACAGCTCTAAGATGCCACCGGGTAGAAATGCTGTGTCAACGACTGCGAAGAGATCGAAAGGTGAGGACAATAGTTGATAATGAGGAGAATGGAGGTCAGAGAAAGCCGACGGAAATAAACATCGTGGTGGAGGAAGCCAGCCCTGATTTGAATTCAAGTCGCAACGGGCGAAACAGGAAAACAAGTGTAGATGACAGGCATGAATCCGTCACGAGTGTCTCCGGTAGACAAAACTCCTTCCGACTTGTGCCGACAAGTGCGTTTTATTTTGTGCTTACTCTTTTCAGGCTGAATGAATTGTGTAAACCTTCACATTTGGAACTGCTTGTGATATTCATACTGTTTGTTATTTGGCTGTTTTTAGTTGTGGGATTTGTAGAATTTGCTCGCTTAAAATCAGCCTCATAAACCACACCGACATACTTTTAACCGGGTGAAAGTATGCCTTCGATTTTTTTTGATATATTTCGTTCATTCGTCTACCGCTTACTCAATGTGTAAGTATAATTGATCAACCTTTTCTACAGCTAGATAAGTTCAAAACATGAACCCTTAGTTTTCTGTAGGATTTTCACCACACGCCCCAACAGGCAATTCGGTCGGTAGCCTCAGTCTCAGTCTCATAATCTGAAGGCCGTGAGTTCGTGTCTCACCTCGGTCGGTAGTCTTGTATTAGTAAATATTGCTCCCTGACGAAGGAATACTTTTAGTTTCCTGTTATTTTGCACAGGCTTACTTACTCAGGTGTAGCATGCCACCACCGAGTCTGTTTTGAACACCACCGCTGTAGCAGAAACAGACGGATTCTTCCATTTTCATTAAGTTTTCGAGACTGTTAATCCAAAAACGTGCAATGTTTGCTGTTAGTCAAAAATGCGTGTAGGCCGAAGAGCCACCACTGGGCAAATGAAAGTGGGTTTCTTGGCTTCTTCACAGAAAGTCTTCACACACCTAGTTCTTGGGGTGTAACAAATGGGGTTCATTATGTGATTTAAACACCTGTACTTGATACAATGTGTTGTGATACTGGCCACCTGAAAGATGAGGTAGCCTGATGCAGCACATTAAGTTGAACAACATCATAATGAGGGATTCAGTTGGGTCTCCCATGAAAATCAGTTAGGTCTCCAAATGAGGGTAGTTCGCTTGTTTCGTGTAGTTTGGGTTCAAGTAGAACAGAAGGTAGAGAGGAACTCGTGGAGTGCGCCTACTTCCCCAAGAAGGGGGAAACCGTTCGTGAGCTGTTGAAGTGCTTTTTTAGAAGCCTCATGAGTGGTGTGTTACGTTTATACCTGTACTTTTAGTTTGTCAGCACAGCACAAACTTATGAACTAGATGTTGATCTCGAAAGTTCGAACGCATGGGCCGTTGTTAATTTGTTTGTAAACGGCCACTCACGATTGAGTGCGACGTGATCACAACAGACAACATGAACTTTTCTATCCAAGGGATGTGTGGTCTCGCAGAGTACATGTTCGCGCAAAACCCAAATTTACCCCTCAGTGAAACACACATAGGATCTCCTGAAAGATGCAGTCAGCTATTAGAAAGAGGAAATCCACGGTAACCTCAATTGCGCTTTCCTTGAATTTCCCAAACGGCCGTTATATGACAAGTTTTCAACATCAATTTAGCAAGCAGTCTTATTAAATCCTATAACCAGGCGTCACTTAAGGCGACTGTGAAGGCCCCACTAACAGCTTGTGCACGCCACCTTTGATGTTCTGTGAACACTTGTCCACAACGAGCAAATATGAATAAAAAAGAACCACCTGCGGGATTTGTTCACCATTATCACCAACATCCTTTCAAAATTTTTATTTATAATGCTGTACAATATGTTACAATTCTTTTCTTTCGTTAGCCTTTAACGATAGCGTTTCTTTTCTAGAATTTGAGGTAACTACCACAAAGCCAGCGGAACCCCCTGCAGAACCTGTCCATTATTTGGCCGTGAGAGCATATCCCACTGAGCATGACTTGTCAGTCACAAGGCGTGGAATGTTGTCACAACCCGTACTACCCCCGATTGGAGAGGTGAATCGCCTATTTAATCTGCGTATGTAAATATATAAATGTAGAATTTCCCTACCACGTCCTGCTACACTTGTGACTGAATGAGACTGAAGACAATTCATTATATGGAAACAAACTTCCTTGTTCATTCTTAGTTTTGTAGTTTGTATTACAACCGTCATTTGAACGGTTCTTCTGTCCCGGAACAGTTACACTGGTTTGTCTACGTCTAACTGAGGGAGAGATGAACTCGAATTTTGTCCTTATTAGAGTTATGCACCGGTGCACACGTCTAGCCCTGTCGGGGTTTGAACTACAAACATATAGAACACAAGGCGAGCATAGTCGCGCTAGTGCACTAGAGCAGGCTCGATTCACCTGCATAATCATTTCTCAACGGGCGAGCATTACCAACCGATCAATCAACCATACAAATTAGCTTATCAAGGACTTTTGACCAGCCATTTGCTTTGAATTTGAGTTTCCTTCAGCCCCAAACCCATGTTTTTTCGGAAAGTTTCTTCCAAAAATCGATTAGATGCAAGTAATGTTCGAGGTGCGAACTTGCTCCGCAACTCAACAAGGGCTTGTGCATGGCCGAAAAATCACACTGATTCCGTGTACGTAAGAGGCCCCACCAAATGAATAATAGTCTTATTCGTAATGTACTACTCATAAGGTTGCTGCCCACGACCGTTTCGCCCTTCTTGGGGCTCATCAGGTAGGCACAGTCTCCGAGTTTCCGTCAACCTTATGTGCTACTTGAAACCAAACTGCACGAAATTAGCGAAATACACTCATTTGCAAACAAATTTGGTTTTACGACAGACTCACCTGGAACCCAGCTGGATACCTCGTTTGTGATGTTTCCAGGCAACTGAATGTGCTGCACCAGGCCGCTTCATGTTTCAGTTGCTACGATATTCAAGATATCGAGATACGTGTATATTCGTAATGCACTACTCATAAGGTTGCTGAGAATTCTTCGACAGCCCACAACCGGTTTCGCCCTTCTTGGGGCTCATCAGGTAGACGCAGTCCCCGAGTTTCCGTCAACCTTATGTTCTACTTAAAACCAAATTCACGGAAGTAGCGAAATACACTCATTTGCAAACAAATTTGGAAACATCTCAAACGAGAGATTCAGCTGGGTTCCCGGTGAGTCTCTCGCAAAACCAAGTTTGTTTGCAAATGGGTGTATTTCGCGAATAATAGTCTTCTTTTTTCATACCTACTGTGTCGGTGAATGCATTGCTCACCTAACCGTATAACAGTTGATTTGAAAATTAAGAGTAGACCAAAGACGAATTCGAAGTCGATGTGTGAAAACTTAATTCTTGGCACCGCGGCTCGATACTGCAGGAGTGTTCTGAAGATAACAGTGCATCTTGCATATGTACGAAGGGATCTTTTGAAAGCCTTCCTGTTTAGATTCCTCCATCTGATCTCCGGTAGTGCAACTATCCTTGTAGCTTACTGACCTCCGCTCTCCAGAATGCTCACGCTTATATTCTTGCTAGCCACCACTCTGTTTACCTGTGAACCTAAGCACCCCAAAAGCAATTCGACTAATTTGTCATCGCTAAGAAGACAGATCCCCACAGTCTTCCGCAGATGTAAATACCGGCCTAGTTGATTGCACTGGTGACCAGCTTATCCATATGGTGATCATTCCCGATCTCATAAGGCAGCCTATCTTATCGCCATGTTAATAACTCAGTAAAGACGCCTGTAAAACGCAGCAATGCAATTTACTACTCACAAACGTCAGAGACGAAAAGACTAAACACGCAAGCAGGCAAAAACACAGATGTTGTATTGTGGTTTAGCTGATGCTCGTACACAGCAGGAAGGCCTGGAATGACTGCCTGACAACTCTGTACTGAGACAATGTGGATCGGTTCTGAGTGTGTTTAGAACTTTTTCGCTAGTCATTACTGCCAGGATAAACCGTTGCATTGCAAACCGGAACTCATTCGCGCAGAAGTTTACGGTTCTGGATACGTAATGAAGGCGAGTATTGCGTACACGATATCCATCACGTAACGACACATTGTACCATCTAAAAAGGGGTTTGATCCCCTAGGACTTTGTTTAAGCTTTCTCGTCCAGTAAATCGTCATGTCTTCACTTCTTGTGGGACTTTTGAAGATAACCTTTAATCATAATCGGGAATATCTCCCAAAATACGTGGTATCTGTTATACAGCGTTTTACTGTGTATGCTTCTGATGCATCGGGAACATCTTCGCCAATCTTAGTATTTCCAGAAGGGCTTTTACTCGAGTATAGCTCTCGAATTATGGATCTTGAAAGTTGGCCGCACATAGAGGTTTACATACCAAACAAACCCTTCGTGCTTTATTTTATCGAGTTTTTTAGGAGAAACAAGTGTATATACAGGCGTACATTTTTGCCCATCATGATGCACTGACGCTAAGCCTGTTCGTAACTACGTGGGTTCCATATTTTCTCAGTTGATTTTCAACAAAATCTCAAAAGTTTTCCATACGTAATCGCTTCATACGCTTTAGCTAGAATAAACAACTGCGCTCCCTTGGTCTGGTGATTCGTTGACCCAAGTACATGCTCTTTAACCAATCAGATAACGCTAAGTAATAACGTTGACTCATGTTCACAATTTGTTCACACCAAGCGAAACATCAATGCAACGCCCGTTCTATCATTTTTAGGAAGAACCACAGGAACTGGAAATAATCAGCGATCGTCCACACGAATACAAGGTGTTTTCGCAATTGCAAATCCTCACAGCTGTGTTCGATTCGTTTGCACACGGAGGCAATGACGTCAGGTAGAAACATTTTATTCACGAAAACACGATATTTTCTTGATGTCCATTCATACTAGCTGTGAACCCACACCAGAAATCTGAACGATGTTTGTTTATTCATGTGTTTTTTTACTGAGAGTAGAAATTCATCTTCCTGATAGTACAGGTCATCCTTTGAACAATGACCAAGGTGGTACTTTTATCAATATAGGAGCATCTCTTTGATAATTTCAGAACCAGAGAAAAACGAAATTTGGACAGTTGAGATTAAACTTCTGTTTGATTATGGCCTGTCAGAATGAAGGCGAACGTTTTCGATCTATCCAGAAAAGTTGAGAGACACGATACAACCGTTTCATCCTTATCAATACAAGTTGAGGTAATACCGTAAACGAAAGCAAGCGATCCATGAAGGTAAAACAAGGATAAGTTGAAAACTGTGGGTAAAAGTTCGAAAACTCTTTATGTCACGATCGGTTAGTCTGACTAGCCAGCTGTCACGTGAGCCAACGATGGAACACCCAATGCGCGTACGAACGCTCTGAGAGTGTACATAATCCGAGTTGCGTGAGCGAGTTGCGCTTGGCTCAGATGTGATCATAAACCGAAACTAAACGGATCTTGGTAGGTAGATAGATGCTCCGTAAAGTACTCAAAAAGCGGTGTTAGAATTAAGCACATGACTAGTGTCAACCAAGTGGGCGACCACCGGGATAGTAATAGACTTCCCCTATCCAGTTGTTAACCTAAATGAGTTGTCCTCCTTTGTTCTTTTGCATAACTGCCGTGTCATGCATCCAATGTATTTACGATAGCAGGTGAGGGGGTAGGCTACCCTGTTTTGAGCGTGGATTACCAGCTTATCTTTGATATGTGAGAGCATCAACTGAGTAGCTGTAAACCACGTTTTGAGTGAACCGGCAGGAAAGGGTTTCTGAAACGCGTGACCTAGACGCCGAGTTGTACAGTCTGCGGATATATCCTCTTCGAAAGGAAGGCTGATGAAAACCATTTTCCCTTCGGTTGTAACTGACTTGGTTTTCTCATTTGTAACAGCGTTATGTTTTGAGATGAACCTGTCCAGATAATCGTTTCCATGAAACGTGCTAGCTAGCAACTGAATTTTGGCCCCAAGGTTGCATTCAAAGCCGATTTTTCTTTTCGTTTCAACAACAAACCTAAGTAAGTTCACTTATGCTTCAGTGGAACTAAGTTACCAAAGTCATTTTTCTGTTTTGCCGGTAAACCGTACGTTTGACTGATGAATTACTGTAAGCATCCGTACGTCCAGGAAGTAGAAAGTTCCGTTATTTTCCTGTTCGGTGTAACCTGAATGGCTCGCTGTGCTTAACTCAAATTCAATAAAATCCTTGGTGGCTCTGAGGAATTGTATACGGAGTGAATATACCACCTTGGTATCGCCGGTAGATGGAGTTGATGGCTCACAAGTCGTCCCACACAAACACCGCCTAGGATTCAGCCCAGTGGGGAATCTACTGAGACACCATTAACTTGTTGCTGCAGCTTTTCGTTGAGCTAAAATTACACATCAGTTGTGCGTTGCAGTAATAATACCTTTAAATCATTACTAGGAGTATTTAGGTCTTTATGTTTACGCAATCAGAGAGATAACAAATGGCTTCTATGATATTGGTGAAAGAGGAAGATATGTCCAGAGAGATCATCCATATCCACTCCCTTGATCGAGTCTACGAATGTAAACGTATCTTGAAGGCTGCGTTAACAAATCCTGCAACCAACTTTATCAAGAACTTCCGCCAAGCCTTTAGCTGTGGCATGATATTGGATCTGGGCATATCAAGGGTTGGTCTGAACGGACGATCTGGTTTGTGGATTTTAGGTAGCCCATAGGGTCCCTGATTACCATATCTTAAAGGTTTGATGTTATCAAACATGGTCTGCATAATAACGCCAGCAGTTTTCATTTGCTCCAAAATGCCAAGCATTATGAGCAATGGAATGAAGGAGCACATCCAATTTCGGCTGTCAACCGGATCGAGGAGGTCCATCAATAGCGCAGTGGTTGCTCACTTGGCTGATACGAGTCATGATTAATTCCAACACCGCTTTCCGAATACTTTACCAAGCGTCCATCTACCTGAAAAGATCCGTTCGATACAGGTGTAAGGCCAAAGGTGAGGCAGTTGCAGTTCGCTCATGCAACCCGAATTTTGTGCACTCATAAAACGTTCGCACGCACAATGGATGTTCCGTAGTCTGTTCATTTGATTGCTGGTTACTCAAGCTAATAGATCATAACGTAAACCGTTTTCAAACACCTACCCTCGGACTCAATTTTATTCTTGTTTTACCTGTATGGACCGCTTGTTTTTAGTCTTATTATTCCTCGATCTCTATCGACCAGACGAATGGATCGCGAACACGTTGGTATTCGTCAGCCTGTGTCCTGGATTTTACAATGACCCTTATGCATGTTTCATTTCGAACCGTCAGCAGGGCACATCTCACAAAACTCCAGGCAGTTTTAACGCCGTAACATACCATCTGGAAGTTTGAACATTTACCGGTTTGGCTAAGAGCGGCTAAACATCAGTGTTCTTAACTTAGACACTTAGACAGGATATAGCACCACTCATCCTTTATCAAGGAAACCACTGCACGTAGTTCTGTATTGACTGACTCCTCAAGGGAAACTCTTCAGATTCTTAGATTTGCTCATAGTGTGAATCATCTTTCCTTCCGAGCTATTCACAGTTCAGATACTGTAAATCTGTGGGAACATTTCTGCACAGTTCCTATAATGTAATCGAACTCTGGCAGAACCTTTTTCCAGTGTGATTACCCGTACACTCTCCTGTACGTATGAAACAAAAGTTGACTGCAGTTTTAGATGATTTGATAAGTAAAACTATGATATTAAGAAAAAATTGTGATCCAAATGGTGCAAAATAACGTAGTAGGGGATCATTGGGGCGGTAGAGGTGGATACATTTACCCTAACAATGCCCCGGAACGTCTTTTTTAAGGAGTTGATATTTTCGTCCACTTTCGAAGTGGTTTCGTCAACCCAATGGGTAGTATGGATGCATTCAATTTTCAGTTGCTGTAAACTAACGTGCTATTATATTGCTGCATACACAAAAGTGTGTGGTTGACTAAATTGTGTTCAGTCAACCACGGACGTGTCAGACTGTAAACCGTGCTCTCTTGATTCGGAATGTCATCAAAACTCGATAAGAAATTTGTTCATTTATTACAAACATGTGTTACATCAAAGGTTTCAATTATATGATAAAAATTAACTCAAAAATACCTGAAAAAGGGTAAATGAAAAATCAATTTGATATATTCTCCGTCTACTAAAAGACGGTACCTGACCTTTGTGATTGACCGGTCACACCCAACATCGACTATGGCTAGCTGAATATACAACTTCCAAGGACGGTGCCATGCGGCGAGTTCTGCACTTATCTGCACCCTTATTGGATAGCCCAGAACATCCAGTCCGGATGGTATAGCTGTTGTTGCTTTTCGTTTCCACGCCAGGGAGACAGTTAAAGAAACTGTGGGTGTGTCAGAGAGAGTACTCCTTTTATCCAACAACCTACTCAAAGTTCCTGCATGGGGTTTTCTCATTCTGCGCATTCCCAAAGATTGCTAACCAAGGGAGGACACTGCGCAATTTTTGCTGAATTGCCTGGCAGTGACCTAATCACCTCGGGTTGGTCACGCCTTCTATTTACTTCAAAATCGGTTTAGGCTAACCAGTCCAAACCTCGTGTTGAAACAGTGGCAGTAGCTAATAAGATTGACTAGCCGTCCTTCCTAGCAGGCAGTTAAGGTATCCCTGAGAGGCCAGTCTCAGAATGACTGACAAGGATCTGCTCATTTACAGACCGGAGTAAACACACTTCATAATAACATGTGGTCAGGTCATTGAGTCTGTTACGAACGAACACGTCCATTTTACTCAAAATGCTGAAAATCTGACAAGTTGTTTTATACCTTTTGTTTTACACAGCAATGCCATCGGTCCCGTGATGGGTTTATGGATTGTTGGAGTTACACAAGAAGTGAACTCCAAGATGGCTAACCCATACTGGATCCTCATCTACGGCGGTGTTGGCATTTCAATCGGTCTGTGGATTTGGGGTAGACGGGTGATAAAAACTCTCGGGGAAGACCTCACCATAATAACTCCATCAAGGTGAGTCCAACCCAAACTAAAGGCCTCCATTGCACGACGAAAAACAACAACGGGCGCGGATTTAGCTGTATTGATATGAGGTTTTCCACGCCTACCACTTTGGTTGTCCAATGAGCTTCGGTTAACAATATGCTTACTCTCCGAGTGTGATTGTCGTGAAGTCCCGTCACCAGAGAATCAACGTCCAACAATGATTTTCCCACAGTGGGCTCACAACACTTTCTTTAATACCTTAAGTTGTAATTGCATGCTTGACTGTGTTACTCACAATGATTTTACCCTCAAACAAGCTTCCAAAATCGAACGCTTTAAACAGGCTTAAACTTAAATACTTTTAAAGCAGCATTGGCCAAGTGAGAAACGAGGGGTTTAAAATGGGTCTTTTTGGTTTTTGCCAGAAAATTGTCCAGTTTTTTCCACTCTGACTCAGCCATGCTACTCAGTGGGAGATAGTTTTCCGAGTAGCGGTTGCACCGACTAACAAGTGAAACCAGTTGAAAGTTCAGTAAATGGTTTAGTTCTTCAAGAGACATCCCTTACTCTACGAGGATTCCAACAACTGCTTCATATAGATTGTTTATTGAAGCGCTTTGGCACCCGATTATCACAGAATCGACTACACAGCCAGTCAACTTGTGTTTGTCCCCAGTTGTGCTAAGCGTTTATTGCACCTGGTAACTTTCATCTTGTGTTTCTATACACAGGACGCCAGTGCGGCTCAGTCTTTTGGCTCTGTATTCAGAGTCATTGGGTGTTACCAGTAAATGGTGCTAGGGAATCTGTAGTTTGGTCGACTGTGCCTCATTTTGCTGGATGCATCATGTTGCGCTTCACGATTGTTCGCGGGGTTTATTATTTTTCTAACATCATTCCACAAGACCCTAGCCGCAGCTCCTAGCGGCTCGAAGCTCCGCAGGTTCAATTTATGATGAGGTTGGTGATCATTTGCCCGGCAAAGGCTCCGGTGAATAGGATTATGCACTACAAATGGAAGGCAAACAAAAACGTCTTCAGCCCTAGAAGAAAATGGGACTGGAATCAAATTCGTGTTAAAGGTTTTTGTAATGCCTAACGCAGCACTGTCTGGAAAGGGGGTCCAACAGTTTTTGTAGAGAGATTGGGCCTGATGAACTGGAAAATGTCTTTATTCACGTCGATATTTTGTTAGTGAGCTCACCTTTGATGGTATGTTAAATGAAATCAGGAAACCTCCGGAACCAACAACTTATCACATTTCATTGGCATCCGCCGAGCTGCAGACAGATTTCGTTGCTTATTCCATTTCGAGAAGTTAGTCCCTGTGAGACTTACAATTTCGTCTTCCTAGACTGCAATTTAGCTGAGATTAAAGGCTGCTCCATGGTGTTAACTGGTGAAACCATCCCTCTAAGTATCAGTGTTTTACTTCCATTTTAGTGGAGTTTGCATAGAGCTTGGGTCAGCAATGACTGTGCTGTTTGCCAGCAAGCTTGGATTGCCGATTTCCACCACTCATTGTCAAGTTGGATCTGTTGTTGCCGTCGGTCGGTTTCGTTCACGTGACAACGTCGATTGGCGCATCTTTCGAAACGTGATCATTGCCTGGGTCGTCACTGTCCCAGCGGCATGCGGAATTTCCGCGCTATTGATGTACCTTCTATCATTTGCTATCTAATAGAAAAGAGGAAAGAACCTTTATTAGTTGAATAAGAACTTTACAAACAACGACTTCATCATTTCAAAATACCACTTCCTTCTTACTTGGAGCAAAACCGCTGTGCGATAACTTAGATTACTTTTGGAGAACATTTTGTGATTATATAAATACGTCATACTTCGCGACATTTTTGTCTTTGATCTGACCTCCGAGCCGCCAGATACAGTCATTAAGCTTCCAAATAAGTGAAGGGCCGGATGATTTGGGGCATTCAGCTTTCTTGATTCTTCAGATAAGAGTTAATCACCCAGCATTTCACTTATTCCCAGATGAACATATCAACATTTAACCTTTCAAAATGTGAACTTAGAGTAGACACTAGGTTGATTCTGTTTGAATCAATTAGCAAAATGCGACGAAACTAGAAGAATGTAGAATTCCTTAGCACATTGCCAATGTTCCAGCAATGAGAAACGGCTAAATGTCACTTACCTCCTCAAACAGACTGATAGTCTAATGATCGGCTGCTTTTGACCTAGCCTGCATAAAATCCCTTGTCATGTTTTTCACGCTTCGGACTAGCAATGCTCCGGTGAAAGTATTAGCGTGTGCACTACATTTCTTCACCGACAGTCACCTACCAAAATGATATGGCACATTAGTGGATGCATGTATAGGTTTTCACCTATGTATGACACTAAAGTGACAATGCATACTACTGAGTAACATCTGCTTGCAATTTGAAATAGCATCCGGTCAAGGGGTTCTGATTATAGACTCTTCTGCAAATTGGCTCGTGACTGGTAAGCAGCCGCTGTCTGTGCTTCCGTTTCATGTGAACTAATGTGAATCCGGCTTTCTCTGGTTGATGGAGAACGGGAGTTTCAGAGTTGCCAAAGACCGTTTGGCTATTTAGCTGCCGAGTTTCTAGCTACCTTGATCGCCCCAACTAACGAACGAAACACGAAAACACCAATAGGAATAAACTCAGCCTGAGAGAATTACCAATAGGTATATTTTAGACCACCAGGAAGGAAAGCTTAGAGAAAGTATGCAGGTGATAGCGACGCTGTTGGGACAGAAGACAATTCAAACACCGTACACAAACACATAAAATTGGCACGAATGAACAAAAAGATAAAAGACAGGAACGGCACAAGGACAGAAAACGTTCACAATGGAAATAGTCACTTACTGGGTCACCACAGGCTGTGTAAGTAGGGTGCAGCGTGTATCGTGCTGGTAAACTGACAGCCCTTTATTGTAAAATTGAGAAATAAATTGGAAAAGTGCTTGATATTGGCATTTGATATTGTCGCACTTCAGACAAAGCGACGTCTGTAGATACGTTTTTTTACGTTCACAAGCCATGCCTCACGTCTGGGTTTGAAGACGATGCGACAGACTGGAATCTGAGATCTTTCTCTTATTGGGCACATGAGGTTTGAGATCAACCACATTATTGATGATACGATAATTATCTTGGTAAGGGCAGCATGATATCACTGCGCGTGCCATTTACACATTATGTGACACGAGCTATTGCCTAGCAGTCTGAGAACGCACCCAGCACCCTCTCTTGAAGCATGAGTCTAAAATCTATCTCATGGTTGTGATGTACTTCCGTTGGTGTTCCCCATTTGCTCAGAGCGATAGGCTATTATCAGTTAACCACATGGAGGGGAGAGATGATAGAGTGTTTTTGTGACGTTTCAGTTTAACAGGAGAGTGGCAACGTTATAGTTATCATCCCGACAATGTCCCCTATGCAACTGTGCTGAAAATGTCGTGCAGCGGGCATTGTTTGCACTGTGTATCAGTGGTAAAGCTCATGCCTCTCTAGCTGAACATCAGTTACGAAATTGGAGACAAAATGTCCCCGATACAACCGACCGGGTAGAGTGAGGAACCCCATGCTCTTCTTGGAACACAGTACCGTGCCCTGTGTTATAGAACTAGCCTACACATTCCTTCTTTGCTTCTTGTCTGACCTAACGGATCAGAGCCGCCGATAATTTGCCCCTGACGTACGTTTCTCTTCTGCCAAATCCCAAATACCCTCGTGCTGCTGCTCCTGCTGATACTTTCAACCTTCGTGATAAGGCAACCAATTGTTCCACTGAGATTGAAGATGCCGTGTGCCTTAGCTTTTATCGCCAAGTCCACATTTATGTCGCGGGGGATCTACTTTCTAGTACTGCCCTCATGCAACCATAGAGATGCAGGTTAGCACCTTTTAAGTATTGTGTGAGACCAGCAATGGAATTTTGTCCAGCGTTCTGTGACCTATACACTCAACGTTGTAGGCCAGTTATTACAGACGTTCAACGCTCCCTCACCTAATAGTTTCCCACACAAACACATCCTCTCTTCTACCACTGCCGCTGCCCCGTCCTAGGCCTTCAGTCATTTTGGTCAGGCGGCATAAGCCCAATATCACCTTCCTGCATGGTGATGGTTTTGTAACAGCGGTTAAGACCTGCCCGAGTCCCTCCCCATTGTAACCTCCAAACTTGTATTACCCGTTTATTATGCCTTCTTGCTCTCACCAGCATGCGCGATCGATTACTTCTGATTTGTTTTTCCCGCATCCGGAACAATTCACTTGAGCATCTTCAACTAAACGCGTATCATCATAGTTTTGTTCACTTCGTAATCAACTTTTATACCTGTGGTCCACCTGCCATCATACTTTGCAGCCCACCACCTCCCGATCTCCTCCAAGCTTTGGGTTCAAAACACCACTTAGTACTACATGATTCCGTGATTTTCTCCCCCATAGCACTGTTGTTCTTAAACCATCTAAGATCATCACCTTCCACAAGCAATATCGTTTTACCTTTGAAAATTCGCCACATTACAGATCTGCCAGCATGTACGGAAATACCAAACTATTGCATCGGTTGGGTACGGCGTCACGAAGAGTCTTCCTAATGCAATGCACCCAGATATATTTATACGTCCTTCACTACTCTCAGTACCATGAGTGATACACTCGTTGCCGGGGTTCTGGGAGTGCTTTTATATACAGAAAACCAAACAAAAATTCGAGACCACTCCCAGCTGTCTTTGCCATCAGCTTAAGCCATATCAGTAACAAAATTCCTCCCGCAAATGCAAGTCAGTTACGATAAACTAAGGGCACAAGACACGACATAGCTCGTTGTACAAAGCCAACATCTCATTATCTAGGCTGAGACTACGAAACACCGTCTAAGTTCCATCTTTCAAAAATTCAACACACCCACAAGCATGGAAGTGAAATACACATTTCACATCAACCTCTTGTCTTCGGGTATCCTGAAACACCACCTTCTTCTGGCTTCATCTCAGCTGCTCTCTGGTGCTATGACCTCACGTTTGCCTCAGAAGGCGAGCCAACCTGACGGTTCTAGAGGACTCAAGACTCCAACTTGGCCACTTTTAACTACCTGCTCACGCATTCCACTCTTAATCTACCTTCCACGTTACCTGTACATGACCGGCCTCCCAGAATCAGTAATCAATCTCCCTAAGCTGCTATATTAGACACCCATTGGTCTTTCAACCTTGTATACTGCTTGTAATAATAGCAATAATAATACTAGTAATAATGATTTGTAGAAAACACACAAAATGAACCGATCTGGACGTGGCGGGAAGAATTCAACCGAGTAAAAATGCAAAACCAGGGAGGCATGCTTATAACGTGATAAATAATTATAAATTATGGAAGATAAAAAACTAGAAAGGTGATGCGGAGGCACAAATATTTCAGCGACGGAGTAGGTTGAGTTGAACTAAAACTGGAGCAATTCACTGACTATGGGTGACCTTGAGCAGTTGGGTCATTTGCCAGGGTCACAAAATTTAAGTGGAGATGATGGGACGGATAAACTCGTAGCAGAGATAAATGGCAAGTTGCGCCTCAAAAGTATAGGGTACACTGAAACTTGGTAGACTCACCGGTATTGCTGTTCGGGGGAACCTAAGTGTTAGAGTTACTTGTGAAGAGGAGGTAATTCTGATGCATAGGGCCAAACGAGCGCTATGAATAAAATTATTGTATTTGTGAGCGGGGGAAATTGAAATTGCAGTGGAACACTGAGATTGTTAAATCCGAGGAAAGGTTTCAGCATATTGGGACGAACTCGTCCCGGAGGTGGTTTGAGCCAGGTAAACAATTTATTTGTAATCGCAAGTAAAGGTCCGAGAGGGCAAGATGGGACAGTGGTGAGCGGGAAGAGGGTAGTTGCGGGTGGACCATCAGACCGTGTATCACAGTGCCGTGCTGCCACTGCATTGATACACTTCGGTTTGAGGACAGCTTCGTAACGGACGTCAAGGGTGAGGTGATCAGAGAGGGAATGCGCATTCCTGTGGACAGCGGGATTTGGGATAGACAAGGTAGCCAAGGTAGAGTCAAGCCGATAAAAAATTACAGGTAATTTGATTTCAGTTTGAGATCCGTTTGGACGTAAAGTGGGGACCATGCATAGTGGATAATAACCGTAAGGGGCGTTCGAAAGGGCTGCTGCCGAACTTTGAGTCTTGTGAAGACAATGGAATGGGATGAGATGCGATGTGATAAATATAGCCTGGTGAGTCTGAGGAGGTATCAGATAATATGGAACTCCGTAACCGGGTTAAATCTATGGTGGGGATGACAACAAGTTCCCAAATAAACCTAAATGGCGGTGATCGTCTGCGATCTGACCAAGCAACCACGGACTGGTTGAGGTTGCCGAGTATGAGGACAGAAAAAACCGGTACAGATGTGCTTCCGCTTGGCGGGTATGCAGAACATTTAGATGGCGATGCAGTAGACCAGCATTGGTGATAAAAGTGGCGCCTTCTGCTTTGCCGAACATCAGTCGATGAGTAAAAGTAAGGCCACAGAGAGTGATTGCGTAATTTTGACGAAACCGGGGCTTATAGGCCTTCTCTCCAAGCACCACATGCTAAGTGAAGCTGACGGCAGTGATTCGGGGACTGGTGACTCACAACCGCCACCCCTATAGTGCCGCGGGTGCATCGCTCATCGCCAATGGTTTTTAGTCTGGCCTTTAATTCAGGGAATCCATTAAAGCGCACTGGTGTCTTTTGTTTGCTGTTGCTGCTGGTGGACTCGTCCCAGTGGTGCCATTTATCTGGCAACGCCATAACCTACAGATGGTGAAAAAAACTGACCTTTCGTCTGTCAAACAAATTCTTTAAAAAACCTATATGGGATAGTCTGAAGATACTCTGCGATGCCCATGGCTTACATCGACGTGCAAAGCTGTAGCTGCCTTCGTCATTATTGAGGCGGCATCGCGACAAAGCCCACCTCGTGGACCAAACAAAACACTCACCTACCTACTGCTCCCAGGAGTGGATACATACAAAAAAGAATAATACATATATAAAAATGGATTCCTAAACCTTCACTACAAGTCAGCATACAAGTCTAGCGCCTAAAGGCTTTCCGTCATACGCCACTTGTTGATTGAAACCGAAAGCAGTACTTCCGGGACGGGTGACTATTGCTCTTTTATTCGCCTTCCCTCCAAGATTATGGTATTGTCCAACCCGCGTGATAACCTCCAGAAAATCCAGCCCATAATTTCGGAAGTTCTACTCCCGTCAGTCCTTGTGTTTGATTTCACTTACCACACCACCTCTCTGCGCGCTTATACCGATTGTCCTGTCTCTGGTAATATAATAGCATACGTTGGCAAGCCCAGACAGACTTTGATCACTAGGGTGCTAAGTAAAAATCTACCCCGATCCTGTCTCATGTAATCACTTTTTGTCACCACCGAAATTGTGGTAAACGTTTGGTATTTTCTCAGTTCATGGACTTTATCCCATCTGATGCCCCATAAAACTCATTAGACCTTACTGATCTCATCTTATTCTCTCTTCTTTCCAAACTTTTACCTTCGTCAATACCTGATTTGGACGCCGTTTGGCTGTTATCCACTCCAACTGTTCTGTGCCTTACACCGGAAGGGATCCCCATCTGAACCAAAATACCTGCGATCTTACACACTGCACATCCCAGCCCAATGACCTTCAACATGACATCCATCACGGGGCTGTCCAGAAACCGAAGTATGTCAGGGCAATGATGGCACGGCACTGTCATTTTTAGGTTGCTAGCATATCCGCAACAATTCACCTCGTACTTTTGACGAGGCCCTCAAGCGCAGTACGTCTCTTACCTGTGTGGTGTTTTGTACATTTCTTTTGCTTCCATTATAACACTACATACTTCGCCAGTTGCATAAACGTTTTTTGTTTGAATACCAAAAACTACAAAAACAAGCTTTTGTATGATTTACACGCAGTACAAACGTGATCACGTGCTTCGGCTTTCGCTTCTGATTTTGCTCGCGCTTACAGCGGTCATTCGCGAGTTTCATGTGCTAACTCTAGCATCAAAACATTTCAGGCCATCTTCGGATTTTATCATATGTGAGAACTGTTCAAAAGAAGACCGCTGTTCAACCACAATTGGATTACTAGTTATTCGTTGACCTGGGCCAACGACGACCTATTTTAGAGAGCACAATTCTTGGTGGGTCTGTTCTGTTTGACCCTCTTTGTCATTGTATACTCAGTCTAACGTTATTATTTTTATTTTTTGCCACACACCCCTGGTAAATTAGCTTTTTGGGTAGCCAGACCACTACAAATTTAGTGAGCCCGAGTCTTTCTAGATGTTTTTGATCTTTTCCTTTCAAGTCTTCGTAGTTTCTTTTGCCCGGTGGATTCATCCGATCTAGTCGAGATTACGATTGGCATCCGTTTACCGGACTATATTCCCCATACTCCCAGGGTGGGGTTTCACCAAGGCGAGGCTGTTTTCACTACCAACGTATCAGTTCTCAAGCCACCCGCTTTTCCTATGTGGTCCAAAATCTTTCTAGCGGTGTAGCAGCAGAAATAAAAGATCTTTTGGAAGACATCCCCAAAGAAAATCCCTATGACGCTCTTCGAGCGGCCGTCATTAGTAGGACAGAAAAATCCGAAAACAGGATGCTGAGGAATTTATTCACCACAATCGAAATTGGTGACAGAATGCCATCGAAATTACTTCGCCATGTGCGAAGTCTCCTCTGCGGCCGTAAGCTGGCGGTGGAAATCATGACACAACTATGGCTCGATAAACTTCCACCCTCCATGTCCCGCGTCGTTCGTGCATTCGTTGATGACCACAGTCTGGAGCAGCTAGCCCACATGGCGGACAAAATCCACGAGACCTATCCCAATCATTTTCTTAGCTCCGTCTCCCACCATACACCCGCAACAACCACAGCTTTCGACCCAATACTTTCTGCCATATCACAACTGCAAACAAGATTTGATACCTTGACCGATCGTCTACAACGGCTCGAAATCAACAAGCATCGACCACGTTCATGATCTCGATCGTTGTCGCTTCCCCCATCCCTCCTGGTGCTACTATCTCCAATCTTTCCGTCCCCAAGCACGCAAATACCAACCGCCCTGTTCCTTCAAGCCGCGTTCCAACAGCCCTTTAAACACCCCGGCCAGTCAGTAACGGCGACGACTGTCGGTGGCCTTCCTCTCACTAGCAGCCTATTCCACATCACCGATCGCTCAAGTGGTCTACGTTTCCTCGTAGATACTGGAGCCGAAGTTAATGTGCTACCACATAAGAGTCCGCTTCCTGACTCCTCTTCTTATTCGTTACAAGCCGCCAACGGTATCCGCATCGCTACATACGGCGAACGTTCCCTCACCCTTGACCTCGGATTGCGACGTGCGTTCGAGTGTATTTTCCTTTTGGCCGACGTCCAAAACCCATCCTTGGCGCAGACTTTCTAACCCACTACAACTTATCCGTCGATGTGTGACGGAAGTGCTAACTTCCCTCTCGGTCAACGGAATTAATGCCCTAAATTCATCCACAGGTATCCGAGTTGTCCTAAGTGATTCCCATTTTGCTGACATCCTTAGGTATTTTCCCACCCTTACTCATCCATGTCAGTACACTCAACCGGTCACGCATTCCGTCGTACTAGACGAGAGGTCTACGTGTCAATATCAATCCCGTCGACTTCATGCAGATAAGCTCCAGATCGCGAAGCATGCGTTTGAACACATGCTCTAACTCGGCATCGTCCGCACTTCATCGAGTCACTGGTCGTCACCCCTGCATATGGTACCCAATAAATCCAAAGTTGATTGGAGACTTTGTGGTGATTACCGTTCTCTCAATAACGCCACTATCCCGGACAGGTACCCTATCCCACATATCCACGATTTTGCAAGTACCTTATGCCACACAAGTATTTTATCCAAACTCGACCTAGTACGTGCATACTACCATATCACCGTAGCCCCGGATGACATTCCTAAATCAGCTGTTACAACGCCGTTTAGTTTTTTCGAATTCATACGAATGCACCTTGGTCTTCAAAATGCAGCTCAAACCGTTCAACGTTTCATGGATGAAGTTTTGCCTGGTTTGTCTTTTGTCTATTCTTATCTAGATGACGTTATAATTGCTAGCACCTCCCCAGCTGAGCATGCAGATCATCTCAGGGCAGTAGTTCACCGTCTTTCTACCTATAAAATACGTTTGAATGTTGGCAAATGATTGTTTGGTGTTACCAGCCTCCATTTTCTTGGTAACCACGTTGATCCAACCGGTATTTCACCATTATACGATCTCATTTTGGCCTCAGGATCTTCCCCCATACTCACCACTATCACCTAAATTCGTCGTTTGATTGGTATCATCAACAATTATCGGCGGTTCATCCCGCAGTGTGCAGATGTTTTACAACCACTGACCGATTTACTTGGCCCCAGAGAAAAATATGTTACCTCGCCCCCACCACCATTACTGCTTTCGAAAGAGCCCAGCAAGCCATCGCTCACGTCACAAAACTATCTTTTTTCAGCACCACGACAACAAGAGGCCTAGTTTGACAACGGAGGCTTCGAACGCTGCTGTCGGCACTGTACTCCATCAAGTTGTCAACAACGTCTTTCATCCATTAGCCCTTTTCTCGCAGAAGATACAGGCTGCCCAAACGCGTTACAGTGCTTTTGGTCGTGAATTACTCGCAATTTACCTGCTGTCTGCCATTTCCGTCATTTATTGAGGGGTAGATCATTTACCATTCAAACCGATCATAAGCCACTTACGCATGCTTTCAACGCCAAGCCTGATTGCTATTCAGCACGCGAGATACGTCATCTGGACTACATTTCCCAATTCACTACCGACATTCGGTCCACTCCATGATCAGACAATGTCTTTGCAGACGCCGTATCTCGCCCAGACATCAACACTTTTCACTCTTCCACGCAGTTGGACCTTGCCAAACTGGCGAACCTTCAACATTGTGATCCCAAGTTTACGTCCACCCTATCCTTTCCTTCCTTTCAAGTTTCTTCAATTCCCTTACCCCTCCAGTCTGGAACCATCCTTTATGATCTGTCTACCGGCACAGCTCGCCCAGTAGTCCCCGAAGCTTTCCGACGAGTTGTGTTCGACCACTTTCATGGACTCTCTCATCCATGAATCAGGGCGACAAAGAAGTTGATTAATGCACGTTTCGTGTGGTCCTACATGAATAAGGGTCTAACAGCCTGGGCTAAACAGTGCATCGCCTGTCAACGCAGTAAAGTAACACGGCATACGAACTCACCTCTCGGCTCATTTGCAGTTTCTGATTCTCGATTTACGCATGTCCATCTGGATATTGTTGGTCCACTTTCCCTATCAAACGGTTTTACTCATATTCTTACCATGATTGATCGTTTTACCCGTTGGCCAGTAGCTGTATCTATTTCGGATACTTCAGCTGAAACGGTAGCCTTTTCGTTTTTGCAGCATTGGGTGAGTAACTTTGGCATACCTTCCTCCGTTACTACCGACCGCGGTTCACAGTTTCAATGTAACCTCTTCCGTGAGTTTTCTACTCTATTTGGTTTTCATCACATTTCGACAACCGCGTATCACCCCTGTTCTAACGGTCTGGTCGAACGTTTCCATCGCTACCTCAAAGCTGCATTGACTGCCCAAATGAACCCATCTTCATGGTCTTCTTCTTTACCCCTCATTTTGTTTGCTATTCGTTCCACTATTACGGAGGATCTTCACTGTTCACCAGCCGAACTAGTATATGGTACAACTTTACGTTTACCTGGTGAACTGGTTTCCCCTTCTGGCGCAGAGCCCAGTTCAACCGTCGCATTCGTCACTTGCCTAAAACAGCACATGTCTGAACTTCTTGCGACGCCGGCAAGACGATCAAAACGAAACAAGCAGATTTCAACCGATCTCTTTTCTACTCCATTTGTATTTGTCCGACATGACGCAACAAAGAAACCACTTCAGCCCTATTATGATAGTTCTTTCAAGGTCATCGAACGCCACTTCAAATACTTCGTTTTAGAGAGAACCGGAAAGCATGATACAGTCTCCATTGATCGTCTGAAGCCTGCCTTTGTCGAGGCACCCACAACCACATTCAGTAAACCTGCTATCCCTCCAGCGCCCGCACCTACTCGGGATACGCCTGCCGTCAACCTAACTTCTTCCACAAGTCGTTCCGGACGACGCGCCCGTTTCCCCCATCACTTAACTGATTACGAAACGTGAAGTTAGCAACGTTTTGATTCATTATTTCCATTATTCGAGCGTTTCCCCGTTCTCGGACAACGCTCTGATGAAGGAGTAGTATGGTGTTTTGTATCTTTCTTTTGCTTCCATTATAGCATTACGTATTTCGTCAATTGCATAGACGTTTTTTGTTTGAATACGAAAAACTATCTCTGGGATCAAAACATTTCAGACTATCTTCGGAGTTTATTTTGTATGAGAGCTGTTCAAAAGAAGACTCCTGGGCATTCATAATTGGATTATTATTTATTCACTGGTCTGAGCCAACGACGAACTGTTTTAAAAAGAACGATTCTTAGTGAGTCTGTTCCGTTTGACTATCTTTATCATTGTATACTCAATCTAGCGCTATTATTCTTATTTCTTCGCCATACACTCCCGGTAAAGCTGCTTTTTGGGTACCCAGGCCACTAAAACTGCTACTACAAACAAACTCTTCATCTTGCTCCAGCCGCCTCCAGGGCACATTCATTCTAATGTGCTAAACATTTTGGATATAAAAGTCTTGGTGACTTTCATTGTGTGGTCCCTCCAAATTCATTCATTTTTGCGCATTTCGATTTCTGTCTTGTGCGTTAGCACGAACTGCTTCCAAATAACTTTTACACCCGACTCTACTCAAACAGCGACAGTGGGGACTCTTTACAGTTTCACTGTACACCGTGACTCTAAGATTCGTGCTACTATTTATCCGTGTTGCTGATTCCTCTGTTTCATCATCCCCACTTACGCTTTTTGTGATCCTGGCCACAAGCTCAACAGTCCAAGGCCGCAAGTCCTCGTCAGTGGTTTAGGCTTTATTTCAGATTGACCGGCCAGATCGTGACAATTCTGCTGCTTCACCAGGTCCGTTGTTCCGGTTCCTCATTTTTCGCAGTTTGAAGTTTTCTTATCATGTGCTAGGCAGGATGCCTCTTTTTTGCCTTCCCTCGTTTTGTTTTATCCTGCCACCTCCAAATCCTTACGATATGATTTTGTTTCAGCTTTATATGTTCCTCAAAAGAAAGATTAAGTCCTGGTAACTGTGTTTCCCCACCCATGCCGGTTTAGGCGCGACCAAGTCTTCATCGGATAACCCGCCTTTTGTGCCACTGTTTTTTTCCGCCAACCCACAGTACCCGCAATTCCCGCCAGTCGTGCTTTTATTCTGACCGCAACAGTATGATCATGCCTGACAGTACGTGTCCGAAGACCAGCCTCCCCTAATAACCGAACAGCAAGTCAACTGGATGGATGTGTCACGCGCGGGCTACGGGCCAAACGAAGGCTTTCCGTGATTGGTCAGAATGCCAGCCAATCTGGATTGAGCATCTTTTGCTCGGGGCCTCTCGCCCCCTCACGGAGATTCTAGCAAGACCTTGTGGAATATTCTGTGCCTACCCTATAAATGCAGTTGTAATAATCTTCCTTAGTCTCCATAGCGGGCTGTCTGAAGCCAGCGTGCCTTTTGATAGACCATAGTGGGCGGAGAAGGAATCCAAGATCCGACACAGGGTTGCACGACCGTTCAGCAAGTCACAACAATAATCCATCCACTTGTTGGGAACAAACGTCATTATTACGCTTACCCTCACTTTGCATCCTAGATTATGCTGATGTTCAGCTAATGTAGCAACTCGCAGTTGAACCATTCTATGTCAATCATTTCGGATGATGGAAGTTCTAATTCCAGGATTCGTTATGTCAGCAGTCCTTATCACACACCCCTCTGAACAGCTGACTCCTCCTAGCGGGGCTCAGGCAGGGTCAGAGACTTCAGCCATCTCCTGTCTAACTTGCCCTGTAATTACCCCCACAAATCAGACAACCGGCTAGCCTCCTTGTCCGGTACTATATCGGCGGGCTCCCCACCCTGTCTAACGTTTAAACAAATACTCGCTCGCCTTAACCATACGCCTGCTGGCCGGCTGACGTTCGGTGTAAAAACACCAGACACCCTCCTACCAACAAAGCTGGCCTCATGCATCGCTATCTGAGTAAACTCCATAGTCACCAAACAGAGGACACGCTTAGCCAGCCCTTGGCTGCTAGGTTGATCAGCACAACCACACCCCTATCCTGGCTCACTTAACTTATTATCCCTCCCCCAACTGTATTAAACTTTGGGATATTTTTACTAATTAGCTCCACGTTATTCGGTATCTTCTCGGGCTCATCAGACCTCATTTACTCATCCCATTTGGTCCCCTTCCGAAGATCCAACCTCCGGCAGGAGCAGCTCCCAGCGCCCCGTATGAGCTTCACCTACCCCAATTAGTCCGCAATTTACATCCTTGTGTATTTCTAACTGAAACCAAATTATCTGTGTGTAGCCCATTAGCTAAACCACAGGTCCACTGCCCACAGAACTGCGCATCCTCGATCCCATCACCTCACCCATGACGCCTGGACGGGGCTGTCCAGAAACCGACATATGTCGGTATAATGATTGCTTGGCACTGCCAAAACAAGTCTCTTCATACCTTGAACTGTTTCCTCTCGCTCTGTCCAAACCCTATGGGATCAGGTTATTTGCAGATATAGCCGCAAATACGAAGAAACCGCTGACCTGGACCCAACCGCCTCTGGGACGACTCCGTTATAATCCACGCAACCCTTCTTCGGATTTGGCCGTCTTGATGCACTTTCAGCTTAGCCTTGCTACATGTTCAACGATTTTGTTTACAATTTACCTTTCTGTCTATGATTGTCACTACCTTGCCCTCTCAAGAAAACGTTGCACTTGACTCCACTCCAACAGCGATACCAGTGATTGTATTCAGTTGTACTTTGCACTGCAGTTCTAGATGCAAGCTATCATTTATCCCTTTCGCGAATTCCTTCACCCTGGTATCCCCTCTTACGCTATTTATGACCCTGCCCATTAACTCAACTGTCAAAGGCCACGCGGTTTCAGCCGGTCCGATCAATAAACTACTCGAGCTCCCCGGATTCCTGGTTCTTATCTCTTGTTCTACGCGATTTACAGCATCCTATCAAGTCCAAAGCATGATTCCTCTGTTATGCCTTCCGTTGTGCTGTTGCTAACCGTCTCCAAGTAGCAACGGTCTGTCTTCGCCTCATTTTAGCGTGTTTCCTACAAGATGAAAAAACCTAATAACTGTGTTTTCCGTCCCCAAAGTCCTCTTTTTTACACCGTGTTAGTTAAGGTATGGCCCCATCGGTGTCGGATAATGCCATTCTTTACATGACTGCCCAGCATCCACGTATTGCTAAGCAGTTGTAGCAGCTGCATATCCTCTAAGTGTCCTGTTAAGATCCTCCGCCCTTTTGACGACGACGTTCCATAATTCAGCAAACAGCTGCAGTCCTCAAATTATTCTTGGTTAGTCGTCGGTTTACGAACGGTCAGCCTTGAAGAAACAGTCACCTCATGGTAGTAAAGAAGATAGTAAGAAATGACCGAAATGCTGCGTCTGTCTTTTTAACAAAGCCTGACTGAGAAACCAGCGGTTTGACCGCTGTTTGCGATTTAAATGTCAAGACTAACAGTGTTATTCGATCTTTGGACTCTTGCCCGTGTTTGGGGTTTGTATGGTGGCCACTGTAAACGCTGAATGGCATTGCTACTTCCTCGCCAGTCTCAGGTAAAAATGCTACCTAATTGTTCAACACCTCGAAGGTCAGAAGGATAGACTCGTGCAGCCAACAACTCCTCTGAACTTGAGCCAACAACTTTCTGTGTCATGGGGGTAGGCGAACAACTTCAAAGTAAGAAGGCGCATCAAAGTTTGAAGATCAGGTAATGATCATTTCACAAAATGTTAGCAGATTCGACTTCAATTTGGGACCTTTCATTTTGGGCATACATGCAAATAAATGCCAAATTTTACCGCGAAATTTTGTATCATACACACCACGGTTCTTGAGGAAATTGTGTTTGCCTTATAGAGATTGGTTCCGTCAAGAAGGTCTCTGTCAAAATAGCAAATATGCAGCCGCAATAAACAGACGCTCAAAGTTGCACTTGAGCGTAGTTTGTGATAGCAGCGGCCTCACGCAGTAAAATGAGGACTACGTTAGAACGACCCATAAAATTATATTTATCGAAAAATGAATTTTAAATGGGTGTACAGAGTAGAGTGCATCTGATTCAAACGGCTTGGGCACAACAGAAAGCCCGGGAAATGGAAGATGCTACCGGAGGGACAGACGGACAATGCACAAAAAATCCTAGAAGGCCCTTGGATGAACTTAAAGTTCCGTGCCCCTTCAAACCGAGTGAGCAGCAACTGACGGATGTTAATCGTGCTGTGTAGAATTAAGAGCAGGAAAATGTGCGATGGCACAGTTAGCAGAAATGCGAGGCGCGCGCAGTTACATCTTGAGGAGCATTATGGAGAAGTAGCTCCAGGATGCTAAAGGGGCAATTTGGAGAGCGTCCAAAGTGAGAGTGCCTGTTTCAGCAATGACCATAGTGGGCCTCTTTGAAGTGAAGCTTTTAAAATGACTTTCCAATCAGGCGCTTCTTTAGTGTGCGAACTTGATTGAGCCAATCCGAACTGGGATGTTTAAATTAGCAGGAAACTTCCAATTGCAGACAGTTTTCCCCTGTTGTCGCCCGCTACTTGCCTGCACGCGGGCTGCTGCTTGTCAATATGTTCCTGTTATGATTTGAAATTATCACCTTGAAGTTGAACTACGGGCAATACCTTATGACATGTATACTCAACAGTTGCGTTATTTTGCGGAGACAGGGTGTAAAATGCTAGGTCAACCGGACCTACGGGGCTTCTTGGGAGTGTCTTTATGGATGTTCTCCGCCAAGCCTAACTAGTGTGCGTTAGTGGCCTAGGGCTCCGACTTATGTATCCTAGCTGTTTAGTGAACAAAGCTGTCCAAGGCTTCGTGCTGACAGGGTGCTCGAAAGACTGGTCTGGACGCAATAAGGAAAGCCACTGTCCAGGCTGGAAGGCTAGGCATCAATAATCATCCGATAAGACTGGCAAACGTTATGGGAGGGGTTTTCTTAGATGCCCACAC
Organism: Opisthorchis felineus; assembly: GCA_004794785.1. Lineage (NCBI taxonomy): Eukaryota > Metazoa > Platyhelminthes > Trematoda > Opisthorchiida > Opisthorchiidae > Opisthorchis > Opisthorchis felineus. The sequence continues at coordinate 268,674 of SJOL01009171.1, read as the reverse complement.
GTCCTGGGGAATTCAAAAGCAGCCAGAAAAATTAGAAATGTTGAAGAATCCGCGTTATCACCCAAAAACGTGTCATTATTGCAAGCATTTCAGTTTTGTTTGGTTTTAGAAACTGTTACCATACATTTGGTTCACAAGATTTTCATCACATAATTATAGAGAAACGCGCGAAGTGGTATCAAGTAGTGTAAACAAGATTATCACAGTGATCGGAAGTGACTGAACTCACTGGCCATGGATTTTTTGAATTTTTGAATAAGTGCGTTTGACAGCTCGACGTTCCACCCCAAGGGGATTCCGGCATGCATGATGCGGGCGGGCCCGAACACGGCCACCACCTATTCAGTCTTTGGTGCATTATTTTGGTTCTTGTGGAAAGTAAACGCGACTAGAGCGTTTTTGGACATGGATGGCCGCCGGGTAGCGCAGTGGGGGACATAGAGAGTTCGCAACGTGGAACCGTTGACTGCCACCAGTACCTTATTACGCAGCTTCACTGTTCCAAAAAACTAGGTGAGCGTGGCCTAAAATGGCACCCGAAGCAGCCAGTTGCATCCAAATAGGAGAAGTAAGTTCTACTGATTAGGCCAAGGAACGACCAACGTAGAGGAAATATCTTTCAGTATCCACCGTGCTGCCACTCCTTGGCTTGCCTTTGCGTTCAGTGCTAGAAGTGATGTGAGCGACCTAACCGGAAGAATTCATGGGTCCCCAAGCTGCAGGAAAGGTTAACCCTTTGGCGTTTGCTCGTTTTGAGTTGTCCAAGAATCATGGGGTATATATCTTGGAAGCGGGTAAGAATGAGTCTATTGCGCTGGTGACAATATTTTGCCGGCAGCTTGATGCTTCAGGGTATTGCCTCTCAGGATATTTCCATGAGTTAGCAAAATCCCGTGATGCTCCCGATGGGCTTGCGATCAGTCTATGCTGTTCACTGATTCAGCTTTATTACATTGGCGAGAGACGATCGCACAAGTTTCCCAGTTTGAAGGGCTCAACAGTTTTTAGCTCTCAGGTTTGCAGTGTTTCACGTGAAAGGCAACCACAAAAAGTCTGGTACGACACAACTTCTCGGTTTTGTGGCGTGAAACAGGAGCATTGCAGACTAGAAGAGCCGCGGGGTTTGCGGTGACGACACTTCAAGTTGAGTGGATCTCGACACTTGAAACACTCAACGGAAAACGTGTCAGCGCACGCAGTACGCGGCCCTAGGTTGTACAGCCTTCTCATGTCCCGCCTATAGCCCTTATTGTTAAGGGTGAGGAACGATGCGGCCAAACCAGTTTCAAAAAATCTGCATTTCGAGATTGCCTTCCACGCTGGCGCTAATCAAACGATTGCAGGAGACTCCGATGGTCTATATGCAGAAGACCGACAGCTAGCTTTGTAGCAGTGCGCTGAATATCTTCAACACAGTAGCGGTCCTTCCGTAGTCCAGCGGGAACCACTCGGTAGACACTCCGGTATAAGCCCTTCATCTCTCTGAAATCTGTTGGCATCGGTCAAGAAAAGAAACTTTTGGGCATCTTCGCGATAGTGCGCGCGGAGCGAGAATAATGCGGTAAAGACAGTCAAAGACCCAGGACTGTTTACTTATCAAAACTGGGCACTGTCCGATATCCTTCATAACCATGTGTCACGGCATTGTTTGCAGACTCCCCAGCACGTTAGCATCGAGGGTCCATAATATGAGATCTTAATCCAGGAGAAATCCCAAGGTCACATAACTTCCGGAGGATCACCAGTGTAAGGCCGAAAAAGTGCTAGTCTTGGATTCGAACCTCTATGGCGTTCCCCTGAGGGTAACATTTTACTGGATGGCCCGATATGAAGGGCGCCCGACGCCTCATCACTGTAGTGTCTTGTTTTCCGGTTTGTGGGGCGGTGATAAAAAGAAAACTTGGTCGGAAGCTGCACAAAGTTGAAGAACAAGGCATCGTCTTTTGCTTTCGTTAAGCTCGTCATGACAACGAACATGTTCACGGTGTATAAGCTGTTTGGTGTGCATCCGAATGGCGCAGAAGACAGTAGATTGTTGCTAGTTGGATGCTCCTGGAAAACTTGCTTCAGGATAAGTTCCAGTACTTTGCACGGCACTCTGAGTAAACTGATAAGCCTATGAACTACATATGTCAGGTGTTCGGGGGACCTAAAAACGCGTGGAACAGCAGTCTCTTTCCAATTCACTGGGATAAAGCCCTTGTAGGGTGTTGCCTGAGAAACTTAGGGGAGCTGCCAACAAGATAGAGCAAGGAGTTTTCCGACATTTTGGGATGAATGTAATCAGGCCACAGGAAGCTGAACAAAATCAACCTAACCAGAAGGTAGCAAACATCTACTCCGGCGAACCCCTCATCTAGTTGAAAAGATGACGTGATGACGGGAATATAAGAAGGCATAGTGCGAAATAAAATGACCATCCACGACGATTAGATTTAGGACTGGCTCCAGAGATTCAAGGATTCACGGATTGATACACAGGACAGAGGCTTTCTCCCATGCTTCCCGGGTCGGGTTTATACTTGTCGTTTGGTGGCTTCCGTTGATCCGAAAAGCGCAAGCAAAAATGGGTAGACAAGAGCCTAAAGTACATCATAAGGGAGAGATTCAGCTGTGTTGCAGGTGAGTCTCCCATCAAAATCAAATTGATATGCAAGTGAGTGTGATTCTCGAAAGGCGTAGCAATGCTCTTTAAGTTCTCAGCGAGGAGCAGTAATCTCGCCAGCGCGAGGACTTAACTAAAAGAGCGACCAAAAGCGCTTTGAACTGGATACTAGATGCAGCATCAACAACCGTCGGGGGAAGTTCAATCCACGCACCAACTAACCTTAACGAGAAAAATTGTTGCCCTGAGCTTGAAAATATTACTAACATGCCCCTGTTTTCTGTTATTTGGGTCAACAGTGAACAACCTGTTGGCCAAACCTTGTTCAAACGGGCATATGTAAGTATTAGGTCTCCCTGGTGCAGACGATACTCCAGGGGAGAGAGGTGAAGCACTGCGAGACGCGTTTTATGGTCCATGGAATCAAGGCCGGCAACCATTTTCGTAGCAGCTCGCTAGACAGGCTCTCTGAGGGTCATGCTTTTCTTGTGTCCTGAGCGGACAACTTGGTTGGCATATTCAAGAAGCGGCCTGACGTAGGCTCCATAGAGAATCTGGAAGTCCATGCGGATAATACGGGGAGGGTTCACCGAATCATCCGTGGTATGTCGGATGCCCATTTCTCATGGTGCAGTGACGAGGACATGTTTGAGGAGAGCCAGGTACCTAAATTCTTTTTAGTATCTACCTCGTAATGCCTCTTGGTCCGTTGTGACCACGCACGACGCGTTCGCCAAGTCTCTCCGAATGACACATGGGCGCACTTTTCGTCATTCGGGGGAAGGCGCCACTCCAACGGCCACGGCTTTGTAGCATCTACATCGATTTGGAGGACACTGGTATTTGGAAATCAGGATTTCAAGTCATCCGCGAAAAGTAGTCGGACTTGCAAGAACATCTCGAAGGCCGTTGACGTAGATCAGAAACAGAAGTGGTCCCAAAGCGCAGCCTGAGGAACTCCAGTGGATACTAGCTTCGAATAAGAATAGGTTGAGCCTACTTTCGCTCGCAACGTTGTGTCTGATACAAACCCCCTAATCCGGCTAAGAATGTTTCCCTGAATCCCGTAAGACTCGTGTTTGTGGAGCAGCGGGACGTGTGGGACTCAATCGAATGACTTTGAGGAGTCCAAAAATATGGCGTCCGAAATGTGTCCTTTTTCCTTGACTCGGGTTGAGCTGTCCTTAAATACGAGCATTTTCGTCACGCAAGAACGGTTTGTAAGAATCCGTGTGTGATTGGGGGTAGCAAGTTGTTGTTATTGAGGCAATTTAAAATGGCCAGCTTTGAAATGCGTCCCATCACCTTGCACGGCGCACCGGTGTGGCTACTGTGCCTGTACCTGCCGGGCGATAGTCGGTCATTAGTCTTATAGATTGGCGTGATGATCGCTCCATTCCAAGCTCAGGGGAGGTTGCCTTCTTCGGGCGACTGAGGAAGCACCTGGTAGAAATGCTTTGCCAGTGAGGGCGACGTTTCCTTCAGGATCCTTGGATGGATTTCGTCTGACCCCAAGGCGCTGAAGGGGTTTGTCTTGTGCAAGAGTAGACGAACGTCCTCCTCCGTGGAGAACAAATCAGTAAGAGAGCTTTCGTAGTTAACTCTTGACAAAACTGAATGTGACGAGGTCGCTGGGGTAGAATATAAGCCAGCATAGTGGTCACTGTAGACCTGAGATAACAATATAGGGTCACTTGTGGGTTCTCCTCTTCTATCCATCAAGAAGGCGGTTGGCTTATTTCTTCGGCGGTGTCTAATATCCTTAAATAGCACAGTTTTGTTTTCGCGGGTGAGGTTCAGCATCGTGGCCTGTCTTCGTATATTCCATTGGTGGATTTCAGATGACGAAGTCGTTTCTAGTACATAACACGATCAGCCTGCTCTTTCGCCAGTGTCGCATGCGTTTGCAGCGTACATCCTCGTTTCGCCTCATAAGAATCAGATTTTGACATCGTTTTCACCGAAAAAGTTGCAACTTTTTGATCCGACCAAGTTTCGCTTTTGGCAGAATGCCGTTTCAATGCTCGGCCTTTTTGTGGTCACCTCCACAGTGTTATGACCTTGCGTTCAAAAGCCATTTAGTCTCCACGATAACTTCGGTTTGAAGGCGGCGTTCTGGTTTCTGGAAGTGGCCACGTCCCTCTCGAGAACATAAGCAGACAGTGGTCTATTCCATGATGACAGCAGTAGCAACGGAACATCATACTTCACTGATAAATTAGTTTGGGAAAAGAATTAGGGGTCTGCGAATGCGAAATCAAAAGAAAAATGAAAAGATAGAAAAGTATCCGTTTCGGCCCAGTTAAGCAATGATTATCAGTTGATCTACAAATTGACCTTCTTTAGCGGGGAATACGTCGCGTAGTGACGTTTCCCCCGGGGATACTTGACGGGTACTTTGAGTTTCGGTGTATGGATATTTTGTTGCACGGGTATCGAGTATCGCCGCCTCCGAGGGGACCTAATTCTTACTTATGCCCTGTTTGAACAAGGTTTGGCCAACAGGTTTTTCACCGTTGACCCAGAAAACACACGGCGGGGACATGGTAAGAAGATTTTCAAGCTCAGAGCGAACACTTTTTTAGGCAAAATTTCTTCTCATTTCGTGTAGTAGCTGCGTGGAATAACCTTCCCCTGACAGTTGTCCACGCTCCTTATAGAACCCATTTCAAAGCACTACTAGACACTTTTCTATGCGAGTCCTCGTGCTGGCAAAATTACTGCCCTGCGCTGAGAACTTAAAGAGCAGTGCTACACCCTTTTTTCGCTTGTGCCTTTCAGGTGAACGACAACCGCAGAACGACAAGAACACAACCGACCCGGGAAACTTGGGCAAAAGCCTCGATCCTGGGTATCAAGCCGTGAATCCGTGAATCCGTGGTTTGAGTAAACGTCGTGGAGGTTTCACCGAACTAGTTTGGTAAGTTTCAGTCCAGAACCACGATAAGTCCCGCTTTAGTGCTTTCTCAAGTCGGGCACTTGTGCTATTTCCCTAATTTGAATGAACACACTGACCTGAAATTCCTTTTGTTATAATTCATCAATCGCATGGACTGATAGTGGGCATTAATTTGCTGTACGCACGGTTTTGTCGCATGCTGTTCTCGCTTGTGTCGGTCCCTGAATGACATATGGTATTATGCACTACTTACTCCAACCGGGGCAAATATGACGAAAATTCCTCGTTATTCTGTCCCTTATAGGTGATCCGGATGTCTGACTTAAGCACCTGAATATTTTGTTCACCCACTTCCAATGCATGCTGACGATAGAATTAGCAGTCGCTATCAACATGTTTTGGGTGATGAAACTCTTATTTGCCTCTGTATCTTCAGACTTTTCTCCAACGCACAACCTGTGTTATTGAGTACGGATTACTTGCATCTTATCCGCAATCGAAACTGAGAGATTTGGGCATTGGAGAACCAGGTAGATGTGGTGCAAATTGCGTCCGTGATACTTGGCTCTTCTTGAGTTAATTGGGCGTTGCTACCAGGAGAACGATATATACGCGCTGGATTATAATGGGAAGGCCTGGAGGAAACTTGATAGTTCTTCGTAGTCCCCACCAATTTTCTGTCGGAGGAAATGCTTTAAAAGTATTCAAGATAAAGATGAGTAGCACTCTGTTCACACGCGTGGTCAGTTAGTGCATTTATTTCGATAAACACTTTTAAAGAAGATCGGGGAGGTATCTAAGGGTCTCTTGTCTTAGAGAGACAAGTGGCTCAGTGCCCGAATGAGATGTGCAGCTGATGTTGCAAATCGCCGTACTTTTCCTGGCTTCTGTAAAGTCAGTAGGAAGCTGCTGTGTGAAGCCGCAATGGGAGTTGAGTAGTTGTGCCATCTCCATTTATCTCTTTGTCTTTGGGACAAACCTGCCCCCTACACCCAAGCTCATCTTTGCCATTGGCCCCGGGGAGGTTCCCCGATGACACTGCTGCACAAGTTGGATGACCAGCCCCGGAGAAGGCACAGTTTAATGTTCATTTTTGAGCTGATGCGCAGCGTATGACTAATGGGGAGCGACTGCTTCAGTTGTGTGCTGAACATCGTCTGTTCCTGGTCAGTACGAACTTTCGCCACAAAAGCTTACATCGAATTACATATAGGCTATCAATCGCAATCCCGTCATGGACTCAACTGGATCATGTGTCTATTACTTGTCGACAAAGAGTCTCAATGGAAGATCGCCGTTCCTACTGGGGCAGGCAACCTGAATCCAATCATGCCATTGAATGGTTTCGGTTGTCACTTCGCTTCCCGTCAGCATTACGCGGGCCCTTCACCAAATTCGACGAGTTTTAGGAGCTCATGATTATCGAGCTACTGGTAGCCGCTGGAGCGGATAGTCATCCGGATGACGAAGATGAGCTGGGAGTTGATTAATGGCGAGTTATAGAAGCTTTGCTCTCAGCTTTTGGGACTTCAAGCCATCCAACTCGTCGAGTTCAGCAGATCTTATTGCTTCCATAAAATCCATAAAGGAAACTAGGGATTATGACCGACATACATGCAGATTCCTAAAAAGCCGTGTACTCAAGAGCTTGAAAAATGGCAGAACGCCAGTAGATTGCTTGGGAGATGTAGGGGACTTTTGCTGCAGGCAACAGCCATGCTCATTTTTAGCTGACTCAGTCAGTTGGACAAAGGAAGACAGATGTCAGCCGGACAATATACGAAGAGGACGGGACGGCAATAAATTTGCTAAATCGGTGTAATAAGTAATTAGATGAATGAAGTTCCCCCGACCTTGATCCTAGTCTTCACAAAGGTACAGAAGCGGTATGCGGTCCTCATCGTTACATCAGCCTGACAGCCGTCGCATCCAAAGTGTTCTCAGGCATTATGTGGTGCAGGTTATTGCGAGAGGTGAACTCGTGAGAACAAAGCTGGATTTCGCCCTGTCCGAGGATGCATCGACGATATCTTTACATTTATACAAGTTCTTGAACAACGCCTCTATCTGAAGCGTCTTAAGTTGGTGTGCTTTGGCTGCTTTTGGCTCTGTCGACCGTCAGGAACTTTCGTGGTGGTGGCGATAATGGTGTTCCTAGCAAGTTTATATTCCTTTATGCGGTCACCGCAATTGGACCTGTCAGACAATGTCACGAGGAGAACAATCCAAGGGAATCTTGGCTCACAGTTCACAAGAGGAAATTCCGCCGGTCCGTATTCCGTTCAACCACTACACCAAGAAGATAAGGTTCTACGTTCCTGGTATTTCAAACCTCCGGTAATCGCAATATTAATCCACTGACGTGAATGGATAGGCCCAGTGTTTTCAGCTAAAATGTTTGCTCACGTTTGAAATTAGCGCTAGCTGATATTATTCAACCGACAGTCACAACAATAGTCACTATGCAAAAGGCGCAAAGTCCCGTTCAACCCAAGAATTAGGGGTTTGTTGTGTATTTCATTAAACAAAGTTTGTATAATAATGTGACCACTATTGACAGGCAGAAAGAAAGATGATGTTGAGCAGGGAAAATAGCAGTTTACAAGTGCTACAGACTCCTGCGGAGGAGCAAGCCCGAGCTTTTGCCCGAGTTCAACACGTTCAGGGGTGTAGGACAAGACTGTCGTCCTTCAAACTTGTTACTGATGTAATGTTCGAAACCCCAGAAATCGAAATCCTCGCAGGTCATTCTGTCATAAGTGTTGAGAATGTGAACGATATTGCTCTCCTCGGCTCAGATTCATCAAAGATGCAAGTCATCTTACCTAACGTGAATAATTCTGCTACACAGTTTGGTATGCGCTCCACATCTTTTCCGTGCGAATTACTGCTAGAAGACTGTGGGATCGGACACGAACTTCATTCTTGCCGATCAGTTAGTTAATTTGATAAGTAAATTCGGTTGCTTGGACGGTTGTGTAGGTTACGGTGGACTGGTTGGAGACGAGACTACACGAATCGGGAAGGTCAGAACATTTCTTACCAAAGTCCGACACCTATGGCGTTGGCGTGATGCCACGTTGTCTGTACTATACACTGACTATACACTGAGGCGGTGCGGTTCATACTATTTTGTGGCAAAGAATGTACGAAAGCCTTTAACCGTCGGTGTTTTCGAAGCGTTGGTCAAGTCTGGTGGAAACATCGGATTATTAATGCTGAAGTGGGCCAAATGGTTTTAGGAAGAAGGAACTCTCCTATGATAAGTTACGCTTCACAGGTTACGCTGGTTGGGACATGTACTTCATGTGTCAGAGGACCGTCTGCCTTGCATATCCCTTTCCACCCAGTTCTGTTCTGAGTGGAAGTGACCGACAGATGAACACTATGACCTGATAGCGAATTATGGAAACACTAACCAGTCGGGTAGACGACTGCCGCCTCCCTAGATAGGGATCCAGGGCTTCAACTCATCGACGGTTAATGGCGATGGTAGACATAGGCTCAGTCACGCAGTCGGAGGTGTCTATGAATTAAAGCTATCACCCTCAATACTTAGCCCCTCAGTATTCCGTTCCCAGAGGGCAATATGCAATGCCAACTAACTGATTATTCCGCCGCCCCCAACACTTTGCTATGTCTTTCACGCTTTTATTTTCTGATGACCGTAGCTCAGGAAGCTGGTACATGTTCTAAGGGTGACAAATCAAGTGAATTAGCGAGAAACAGAAAGAAAGCGCAAGCGTGCGATGGGTCGAACATTTTGTGAACACTTTTGCGAGTTGATTGTAACAGAATACAGTTCAGGTGTGGGAAAGAGGAAATAGGAAAAAGGAAAAGTGATTTACGAGGGCTAAAGATGAATCTCACAGTGTTATATCTCCGTTTGTCAAGAATCGGCCTAATGTTTGGCGAAAAGCTAACGCGAGAGATTGGCATCACGGGACATCAGCCTTGGGACCAGACTATATTAGGGTGTTTAGGGCTCGGACTTCGTAATTTGAAGGCCCGTCCCACTAATTAGCAAACTGCCGAGGTCTAGAGGGGCTGGAGTAGCTTCGTTATTTATGTCAGCCTTTTATTTGTTTTTGATAATGTTGCCATGCTTGTTTGCGTAGTACAAAAATACGGAATAGGACAGCTATTACTATCTTTGTTTTAATCGTAGTTATATCAGGGGGGACGTATTTCGTATTTTATCTCATAGGAGCGCGGCTTAGCTCTCTAGATACCGAACGCCAATTAAGAGACCAAGTCACTTCTCCATTTTATCAATCATTTGGGACGCTGAAATCCCGTACGTTCACGAACCGCCAGGATGTATTCTTAGCTAGGTTTTTAAAAAATCGTTCAGCTGTAACACCCTTTCAATGCCTAGCTTCCATGCCACCCGAAGGAAGCAAGATGGATGGAATACTGCCCTAGATGAGAGAAGTCGGGGTACAGAGGTCACGTTCGAACCACGGCCTTTCCGGTCAGTAAATTTGCGCTCTAAACTTTCTGTTCTACGGAATCTCGTGGCATCACGTGCCCTATACAATTTCTGGACTTCTAATGTCTGTCTAGTTCAGTAAGTGTGCAATTTATGGTTGTACATGGACTGGGATGCTTTAAAACTTTCAGGTCTAGACAGGACGACTAAAGTCTTCAACCAAAGTCTTTGGCTCAAACGTCTAGCTCCAAGGTAGTGGTGGTTGGCGTAAGACCGTCAGAGCGGCCTACATTTTTAAGGAGAAAGTCGCCACACATGTTCCAGCCTACAACCTGGAGGAGCAGGAGACTATGTTAGTCAGATCTCTCTCCAACCGTCACAGCGCGGTTAGGTCCAGTCTCTTCATGAACCAGTAATTTCAAAGTGTTTGTCCGTTCAAATTCTGTGGATAAGGAAGTTCATCATCTAAAATGTGCGGAAACCAAATATGACGGGGTTCTGAAATCAGATGTGGGGGGTTGGGATCATATTCCCTCAACAAACGACACTCTTCTTTGGAGACTCTCTTTGGTGCAATTAGAGTGTCTTTTGTAACGTACAGTCAAGTTTCTGTGAGGCCGAATCGTCGTTATTGTTTTGACATTGATCCGCAGCCCACCTAATGCACATTACGTACATTTCACTTTCAACTGTAGTGACAGGCACCACCAGAATCGATTAAGTGTCCTAACGTTCAAACGAAGTGGTATGCTCTTACCCACCAAGTAGTCTGTGGACCTCAGTAAGTTTCTGGCTCTGTGAGGGAGCAACTGCAGCGAAAGGATGAGCTTCCTCCACTTTAATATGGCAAAAACATGTCCAACACTAGCCCGCATAGTGCGAATCTTCCTGCGGAATCTTATACTCATGTATCATTTGTAGGTATGATATCGATGCGTTAGGATGGGACGTCGAATTATCTTGGGTACAGCTTATGGAGCAGATAAGCAAGCGCATGTTACTACACCGCATGCTAACTGCCAGTTATTGGTAAGAGTCATATGGTTGCCGTACAATGCGACTGCATCTTAAACGTCACATTTCAAAATCCACGCCTAAAACAGGATCACTTTGCTACTTGCAAGGATGATACCGATATCAGCCGGGTGCTAAAAGCGATTAGAAATATTGAGACTCCGCGCCCGAATGTACGGCGACAGATTTATCGGGCAAGCCCTGCAGGATATTGGCTCGGGCAGCTCAACAGACGTGGCATCAACGTGAGGAGCACCCCTATCGTATTTTTTACTGTCTGTTAACCCCTCAGCCAAAATGATTAGCTAGGCTCTTGTACAGATTGATGAAGCGTTAAACGATGAGCCTGAAGCGATAATAGAAATCAGGGATGGTGCATCTGAGAATCGCTACGAACAATACTAATCTTAATGTAATGGGTGCATATCGCCATAAAACCATAGCTCAACTGATCTAGAGCCGAATCGTTCTGGTTCTGGAACGAACTTAGTTCTCCCGGAGCTTTTCTTGCAGAGACCTTTGCTGAGTAGAAACAACCGGAAGCCGGACAGTATGACCTTGCAGTGCGGTATGGAAGCACTAGTTACTAAACTCAGTCGGGTTGATAACTGCCACCTCCTTTGATGGAGACTCCCGGGACTCAACTCATCAATGGCCAATGGCAATGGCACATATGGCTTAATCACGCAGCTAGTGATACTTGTGTTTTATAGCTATCGCCCTTAGTGTGTAGCTGTCCAATGTTTGCTCCCTCAGAACAGTATAAAATGTGGAGTTTCTGGGCATCCCGTCGCCTGCAATGCTTTTCTATATCTCTCACGCTCAGCCACTTTCTGGTATCCTAAACTATAGCAGCTGTAATCAGCGAACCCTCAGCACATAATTTGCGGCTGACAAACTGACTGACTGACTGAAAGAACACTTGGCTCCAATAATTTAGATGGCATATATGTGTGGGAGAAAACTTACCAGAGCTTAAGTTTTCCAATACGAACATTTATTGTGCTATCCGGTGACCTCATTATAGGTCCACCCAAACGACGTAAGGAATACTTTCTCGGCAACTTGACCTGAAGAGCTCCACCTTCGGGCCTTATCTATAGGCCTTCGGTTTATCTATTACGTTCTCTCGAAGATGCCCTCTGACAAGTTTAAAAGATATCTTACTTAGAGCTTACTGACAAGAATAGTGTAGGATATTAGGTCCCAAGTTGTCTCACCAGTGTGATATCCGCCACAACCTCGCCGAACGGCGGGTGCCAGAATGGCCCCGTTGCACTCAGAGGTTAGCAGTGGTCTAATGCTTGTTATTGAGGCTGACTGCAGTCCCGCAGACTTCTAATGATAGGAGTTCTACTCATATTTCTATCTGTTTCCTTCCTAACTTCCTAATTGAACTGAATGTCGAAGAATCTTTTTTGTCTTCTACCTCTAGAACGTTCTCCTCCGGGAAAGGTCTTAAAGATTTGGAGAATGCGGACGATATTGTACTATCTGGTGGTGACCCCGTCCATACAAAAACACACTAACTAATCCAAATAATGTTGAAATGCATTTGGGTATGCTCTTGGTACCTTCGACGTGCAAAGTGCTATTACAAGACTCGGCGAGTGGACTACAAAATCTGGTCTTGTCATCAGAATCAGTAGAGATAGTGGACAAATTTACGTATCCAAGTAGTTAAATCACGTCGGACGGCAGTTCTACTGAGGAAGTGAATGCTAGAATCGCTAGAGCTTTTCTTCAGCTTAGAAAACGCTGGGGTTGACTTAACATTAGCCTGTCGGTGGAAGTCAGGGTCTACAGCTTGGCGGACCGTCCACTTTGGCTTTACAGAGGTGAAGCTTGGCTGCTGTGCGTTTAAGACAAGAGAAGATTGCGTATCTTTGATCATCGATGATCTGGAAGTATTACATACGTATCATGAGGGAATCGAACTGACAATGCTGAAGGGCAGCGAATGGATCTTAGCAATATGCCGACTGCCTGTCCAATCTACGAGTTGATTCGGATGCACCAGCTACACTGGCTTGGTCACGTGCTCCGTATGCCAGTTAATCGACCGCCTTGCTGTCCCCTGTTTGCTGAGGCAGGTACCCACTGGGAAATTTACGACCTGGAGACTTGGAAAAACACAACAAAGGCCATTGGCTGCTCTGGTGCGTGTCCTTTTTGGAGTTGGGTTATCAAAGTCCTACCCCATCAGTGGCTCGAGGTACTCACTGACATGGCGGTGCGACGCAACATGTGTCGGGGTTGTATAGCCCTTAACCGTTTATCTGCTGTTCTTTTTATTTCTTTTCTTTTTGAGTGTATTTCCTGCACCCCCTGTATCCTACACTACCAACTACCATAAGTTGCGGGTACTCGAACTACCGTGTATACGTACACGGTTGTAAGACTGTACTCAACTGAACTGCACAATGCTGCAGGATTTTAACTGTTATATGAGCCAAAGTAAAAGACCGAGTGCGAGACATTTGTGTATTTTTTGAAATATCATCTCAGCGATTTTGTGGCCTGTAAGATGAGTGCCCGATGTTCCCACTCGTACTCGGTAGGGAAACTAGGCAGGATTTTCTAGCTAGACCATAGACTTTGCATGCCTGTCTGATATCTGCAGCACAGAGAGCCCGTTTAGTTACATGCTGAGTGAGAACGCCATAAAGAATATCGGATAATTACACGACAGCAAGGCCTGAAAATCCCAGTCAACTAGCTCAACCCCTTTTACAACTGCCATATTTCCGGGTTGAAGAGCCTGCAGTGGAACCAGTAGCCGTGGAAAATTCTGTAAGGCATGACCCAGTCCTATCTAGCAGTTATATTACGCCTAGTAAGTATCACCACCATTTTGCAACTAGCTACACTAATTAACGAAAACAGGATATTTTCCTCCTCAGTTCATTTCATCCCGCGAACAGCTATTAGATGTCTCCTATAGTACGCGGTTCGTCCAATCCATAAATCTGTCGTCGGCGAATGAAGAACTGCGGCACCTGGAGCGACCGTACCTACTCACGCATTTCATACTTCTAAAGCGATGGACAGATAAACAAACTGCTCAGCTCACAAAACTTCCCTAAAAATTTTCTACAGGTTCCTTAGCAGCATGGGTTAATGAAATGTCTCCAGTCTCTTGACAGCGCGTGAAGAAGAGTCAGTAGCACCAAATTACTTCTATCAGTTACGTGTTGTCCGTATATATTTCAGCACTCTTTGATTGTATTTTACGCGCGAAACTGATTTTAAAATACAACTAGCATATTCTCGGTTGGAGCAGTCCACAGTGGATTGAACGGCTTGTTATTGGACTCAGAATAATGATGGCAGTACCTTATCCATAAATTTTGAAATCCGTGTAGCCCAACAAGAATTTTATCCTGATGCGCATTTTTCGCATGGTACATGAATACCTCCATACATTGCTTGGAGTCTGGTTGCTCGTCTACCGACAACATGGGTTACATTTTCAAATATACCCCGACCATGTCTCTTACTAAATCTGTAGTATGCATTTTTGGACGAGGTTTAAAGTAAAGCCAAGAGATCAACCACATACAATCTTCTGGAATATTTCAAAGGAAAAGTTTTCCAGAGTAGTATGTATCTTTTCTGAAAAAAAAACGCATCAGGCTTGACTTCGCATGCCTCAGGCGAACCATCATCGGGTAGTTAATAGAAGCGAGACAGCAGTTCAGCATCTATTGCAATAGCACAAGCCGAGACCTCCATCTGAAAGTGGTTGAAAATAATAACAGTCACTAGCCAAGTTTATCCACGTGTTTCAAATGAAAATGTTAACCACGTCAGGCAGTTCAGTCTAAATTAGTGGAAACTAAGCCACCAGGACTGCTTCATTGGTTTTTCGCGCAATGAGTTTAAGACGCAAAAAAAAGTCCTTTTTGATGAACTGTAAGGAGAATTGTCTTGTAGGGCGGATGAAATGAACTAGAAAGGCATAAAAGGGATTGTGTCATCTAAAGAATCCCAGACAAAAATATTTCATCGTTGTCTGAGAATGGATGGATGACCAACCGAGTTAACCATACCATGAATCAGTGAATGAAACACCATAGTTGATGGTGTGTCCACCGCCTTTGTTCTAACAGTCCTCTTTCCATCCTAGCGCGATTATTCTAGCCAGGCAATACCAAAGTTGGGAAGCACCGGACTTTATTTTTATTAAAAATTATCGACAGCGCCTGAACTTGGTCGTGCCGGCAATTGAACTGCAAACCTCTGACGTGCGAGGCCAGCATGTTAACCCTATTCCGCCGGTACATCTTGGGCGAACATTACTTACGACGTCCGAACAAGCAATTTAGTTGGCTTGGTCAGTACACTCAAGGATGTGTACTACTGATTATCTATACTAAGAGCAAAACTCTAGTACAGTGTTCCCATTCTGGTTTTGAACGACCAAAATATCAATGCTAACACAGATGGATTTGACGAACACTGATGAAGTGGATGCATATCCTCTTAATGCCACAGCTACTCACAATTAATCAACTACTTCAAAACCTTGGATTTTTCTGTCCATTTTGCCAAGCAGGAGAAATGCGTACTTCGCGATAAGTTAGCATATGTTAACTCCCTTAATCGCGGACGTAAAAATGCGTGATTATATAGCAAAACGGGCAATTAGCTGTTATGTAAAATCGGTCATACGATCAGTGACATGGCAACCACGAGGTCTTAGTCACGAATGTTTGCGCACATTGTGTCGATTGACTTCGGCAATTTCGGATTCAGGTTTATCGGTAAGACTCTGATACAGTCCGTGGATCAGTGCTTCAATAGATCTAACTGTCGATGATTGCGGGTTCAGCTTGACCTTTGACCTATGTGATTTGTTTGTGACATTACCTGGATTGTTTCGCGGTATGTCCAGGTGTTCCAAGTGATGTGTTTTGTCAGTGTATGTCACCGCAGCTGCATATGAACCGATAGACTACATGACAGACAGAATGAGTGGATGAACTACTTGGTGGGTTATGAAGTGGAAGTCCTCCAGTGGTGTGCACGATAGACATTTGTGCAACAGTATAATCATGCTTTAGAGCCGGCGTCATATGCTGGCTTCCTGGATATTTGGCAACAATAAACATCACTGATCAGGATCATTTACTGTATCCAATATCCTCAACCTCAAGGTAGTCGACCCACCGTTACACAGAAAGTGGAAGAAATGTGGGATAAATGTGGTGTAGTTTGACTGGCACAAAACAAGACAGCGTTAGCCACCGTCAACTACAACTAATGCCAACATTCAGCAGAGCACAGTTTCGGGATAGCCTATCGCAACCATTTGGTGATAGTGGAGTAGGATGTGGCTCGCTTTGATTTACGAATGGTGGAACATATTTTGTATATTTGGTAAAAAAGTATGGACTGTTTCGAGGCTCTACCCGACAACTCTCTTCCGGGGATTCTTCATAACTAACAAGACCTCACAGATTAATTTAACTCACTTAGGTCCTCACAATGCGGGCTGAAATGCCAGAAAGAGTCTAATAATCAGCCGGCTGCAAGTATGATTCTGAAAATTAGCTACACTGTCCAAGATTGAAGCTCGTCGTTCTGGAAAGCAATAGAAAGCATGCACTTGTCACTCCGTCATTGGTCATCTTTGAAAAAATCTTCTAACCTCCTCGTCCTATAAAATACTAGCCGGCTGGGAAGCCGTTAATATTTGATGTATTTGGCAAAGAACATGAATGAGGCGTTTTCTCGCCTTTTTTGGTACAAACTTTGCGTTACAGTTATAACATTGTTCAGTGAATCGATTGGATAGGATAAGGACAATGTTCTGGTCGTAGTGCATGCACTATTTCCAATTGGGACAGCTGCTTACTGCTAAACAGTCTTACAGTGTAATTAGTAGATGGTGATGATCTGAAGAGCCAAAAGAGCATTGTTTTGTTTCCTGTTCTTTTTTACTGGCGCTTTTCGAAAGGCATTACGATCCAATGCCGAAACCTCTGACAGGATGGACAGTTCAGAAGCCGCAATTTCTGAGTATTCGCTATCGTTTTGCTTGCTGGCCCAGTCCTCAAGACACCAATAACTTCTAATCGCTACAGTTTCATTCAACTTCGTGGCTGTGCTTTTAGTGAGACATAAGTTTGGGCCTAAGATGCCCTAGAGGTAATTGTTAAAATATATGGCCTCAACTTTGTATTAGACCAGGGCGAGATAACTTAGTGGTTAGAGCACGAATTTACTGACCGGAAGGCCCGTGGTTCGAACCCGATCTCTGCATTTCGACTTCTACTAGGCTTGGACAACCTGGTAGTATCCCAGCCCTTGTACTTCATTCGGGGAGCGTGGCAGCCAGGCACCGAAATGATGTTAAAGCTGAACGATTATCTTCATTAGACCAAAAGTTTGCATGCTTTGAAATAAAAACACAAGGCATGTCGCAGAAAATAGCAGATTTCCCTACCTCACTAAAAGATTTGCGCGTGACGTTTCAGACTGCTTCAGATTTCATCTCATACGCGCCGGTCGCATGTGCCTTTTGTGTACTGTAAACCCAACAATCAGCTTCTCCTGGTTGCTAATAATGAACTGCATTAGTTTGTTTTCGAATGCACTTTTTTCGACAGATCTGAACTTTGATCCCAAAATCCACTTGTCCATTGATTATGAAACTTTCATTGAACGTGATCTGGGTTTCACGGTATTTCTAAAATCATGACTTTTACCAATGTTAAATATTAACGAATGAGTGATTGCGGTTGCCTAATAGCAAACTCCCTCCTCGTGTTTGCCCGCGGGATGATTTTCGCATAGTGGTTTACGTCTGTACATGTATCGCGATATCTTGAATATCGTACCGACTGAAACATGAGGCGGCCTGATGCAGCTTGATTCATCCAGGTGAGTCTCCCGTCTAAACCAAATTGGTATGCAAATGACTGTATTTCGCTACCCTACCCTTCCCTTTTCTTTCCACTCTTTAACGAAGCTTTCTTCTCGGTTTATTCATGATTTTATGGTACTTAGGTACCAGTATGTGTTAGTAGTGTATTGCTGTCAGTGATGAAGCGGTGAATGACTTGGTTTTAAGTCTGTCACCATCCTATAACGCGAACTAAGTTAAACATGGAACACTAAGTTAAACACAAGTTAAACACTACCAGATAGTGTCCTGGATACCGTGTGGCTTGTGAAAGGATAACGTGAGGGAAGTCGCATTCGGTGTTTGTTGACCTTCAGAATAGCTGTCAAAGGAATGTCAGCGGTGCTTTACATACACTGGTTACTGCCCAAATGCTTTGCGCTCTGTTACAATCCCTGACAGACAGGTTCTATTCACGTGCAACAATAACTTCCGTACAGCTGGTTTTCCTGTTGGTCATCAGCTGGTAAAAAAGGCGTGGGAATTCACCTGGGTGTCCCGATAGTCTATGACAGGTAATCCATTGAATTCAACTCTAAAAAATACCGGTGTCGACTAATCAGTTACCACTTGTATAACTTTGTCACGACGAATTTTCAAAACGACGCCTGCTAATCATAGAGGCAAATATGTCAAATGTGTGTGTCTGTGTAGTGACAGAACAATCAAACTAACTGCAGGTTTGACTAGCTTTCAAAAATGAAATAAGTGGGGGACGACAATATTAATTTGAGAACCGATCCCAAAGTCAGAGTAAAACCAATTTCGAGATATATTTAAGTCCATTATCAGTCCATTTCGAAAACTTTTGTCAACAGTAAACATAACGTAAGGATCGAAGCATTAGGAAAAATCATATTGGTTAATAAGAGCTACAGTTGAGACACTAGGCCTACTCATTTGAGCTGGGATAGGTTAAGTTTTACGTATATGTCTTTCCGAGCCCACAGATTTGGTCACTGGAACGTCACGCTCAAAGACGCAATACAGTTAGACAGGGGGACTCTTCTACTAGTTCCAACATTCGGAAGCTGTGTTCACATTTACAAGCTTATTTGAGTGACGTCAACGCTCAACGATCGATGAAGATGCACCCTCCCAATTACGAGATTTGAATTTCTATCGTGCTTCGATCCGTATGTGTGTGCGTGTGTGTGAACCTTACACATGTGGTTCAAAAGTGTTCGAAACAGTGTACGATTCCGTGTGAGTTGTCTTTTTTTCTTATATAGGTTTCCTTGTATAGTCTGGAACTTTTCGATCTCTGATTATTTCCCTCCGTTGAGCGTTTCCCGCATCTTTTGCCAAGTCAGCACTGCGGGCTGCTCACGCCGGATAGAATATTCACGGTTTACTAAGATTCGTTCACACGGTTGAAATAGTGATCTTTGGTTTCATCAGCTCGTGTCAGCAGAACTAAGCAGTTGTCTTTTTACTATTCACCAATTTCTTCAGTCTAGTGGACATCTAGCGGCAAAGTTCAAAATATTCACTAGCCATCAGGTATTTGATTCCGCCAGCTCTTCTTCTATTAACAAACTTCTCCTCAGTTGTCGCGGGGCTTTGAAGATTAGGCGTTCCGCCCACGGACGGCGGTCAAGTCAAAGTGAATCCCATTCCGAATTGGTATTGCGCGATATCCCTAATGCGTTTTCTGGGTGTAGGAACTTGATCTCACACACGGTTATGGCACGTTAATGTCTCCTCCACTCACATATGTGTGAAACAAACCACCGCTCCTCTGATGTCTTGTTTCGGGGTTACTGAACTTATTTCGGTTGCTTTTTACGAGAGGAACTAGTGCTAGGTGACCGGGAACTAAGCTGCACTCAATGGATGCGCTGAGATAGATTGTTCACCCCTAAGAAATTCCATTTGGTAATCATCCGGGATGTCATCTGTCCATTTTCTTGATCTACCGTACCACCTCTCAGTGTTCATGACAAATTACTGTTTGCAGGGGATTGTTTTGTCACGCGACACACGTAAGTCAGCCTGTTTGTGAAGATTAGTGTCTTTAACCCTTACTGACCGGATCGCGGTGGTCGCTGCGGGAGGGATGCAGTAGCCCAGTTCCGTGTGTTCAGTACTCTAACCTAATGGTATTCCAAGCATTTTGGCTCAAGCAGCATTGTGAATGTGTGCAATTTTTCCCCGCAACGACGATGGGCAATATAATAATCGGTGCCTGGCTGAATGCCATCTGTGGGAAGCACGAGGGCCGAGATACTGCCGGGATGCCCAAGCCTAGACAGATGCAGAGGCTGGGTTCGAACCACGGACCTTCCGGTTAGTAAGTTGACGCCTTAATTACTGAGATGCCTTGAGCCTAGAGTGGGAAAGAAGCTGCATCCTCACAACGGCAATAGAAGTGTCGATTTTTAGAACCCCTTTACGAAGTCGACATGATGTCAGATTCCAGGTGTATCGAGGAATCTGGCCAGGGCTGACGCAATCCCAAACACCTTTGTCAACTGCAAACATCGATT
This sequence comes from Opisthorchis felineus, assembly GCA_004794785.1. NCBI lineage: Eukaryota > Metazoa > Platyhelminthes > Trematoda > Opisthorchiida > Opisthorchiidae > Opisthorchis > Opisthorchis felineus. The sequence goes on along the minus strand of SJOL01009171.1, from coordinate 248,325 downwards.
ATGATGATGATACAAATGCAGTACATACATTACGTATGTGCTAATAAAACCATACGGCTGGCCGCATGGTACTCAGTGGAATTATATTATTTCGCTGGTTTGTTACTCAGTCAGTCTATGCTGTAAAACCGAGAGGCACTGTAGGTGTGTTTCACCGTTGCTGAGCGCATCCCACGAACGTTCCGGCTATTAGTTGAACACTGAAGCGTTCGGCGATGTGTAGCCGATCAGCACAGTATGATTAAATGGAAAATGCCTCACCACCTGTCACTTGAAGCCTCAATATTCCTTCGCTGCCTAGAAGCTCTATGTTTCTCCTCAGGAGAGGACTAGAATCTCACAATTCTCACGAACATTCGGTCTGGGAAATCATTATTCGAGGATCTGTATCAAACGACGGGAACTGTGGGATTGAATGCCGGTGGCGCCATATTCTAACCATACTGCTGATCTGTTAATTCGTTTCCGAAGGGTAGAACATTCAGCGACCAGCCGAAAGGTCGAGGATTCGAATCTCCTAGAGGTACACATTGTTGATGTTTCCCAAACAAGGTTAAAGCAACTCGCCAGCTCACTTCTTGTTTTTTTTCCAGCATAGACTGATCCTATTTGCAGCGCAGTATTTCAATCAAGTTCCTGAACTACCTGCCACCTTCTTTACTCTCTATGTATGCCGCCTGACTTTGTGAAAGTCCTGATCAAACGGTAGCATAAAGTACATACGATAAAACCAGTGGCTGCAAACTGATATCAGTAACGTATATGCCGTTCGTTTTTATCCAGATCGCCTGACTGAGTGTTGGTGGTGCAGATATCTCTACTTCTGTGGCGAGTTGGCGCCAGGTGTCCTTCCCATTTACATGAATTGATATGGTTTTACGGCAGTAGGGCGCCAGTGTTTTGTCTTGGCTTCGCTTTTAAAGATTTTAATGGTTACGGAAAAACACTAATCCTTGACACCCCTGCGCTATTATAATATCCCATTTTATCTATTTCCGAACTGGTCTCAGTCCATTTAATTTATTTCTTCATGTCATCACGTCCGTCCCCAATAAAAAACATCCTTGCTTGCTAGAAGAGAACGTCATCAAAAATATGGCAATTTTTTTCTGAGCACGCGGTGTCAAGTTTTATTTGTCTAAGCGCTCCATCCTGTATACGTCAGGTAGGATAAGCATCGGTTATCCTCTCGTCACCTGAGTATTTCCGGGGGTGTAAATGACTTACCGTGAATAGCGATGTACACATACCTAGGGGAATCCGTTTTTCGCTCAAAGTATCTTAGTAATCATGCATATTGTTAAAATAGCCATTGCCTACCCCCCTAACTGTTTTCCCATACACCTTCCGATTTCCCATCAAATAAATTTTAATTGCTATTTTACTGAACGTTCACTTCTAAGATTGTCTTGTTTACGGTTTTCTTAGCCAGCGAAGACCGTTGTTTGCCCATGGTTAATAATATACCCTTAAGGGTTTTTCTGGCTGTTTGCCTTTCAACCAGATTGCTCTACTATCTGAAGTAGAGGACTGTGAATCGAACTGAGGTGGTAACCATTTAAATTGGGATAGTTTTTACCACGCATCCTGTCCAGTTTTGCTAACAAATGAAAGGATGTTCGCTTAGTTGTGGATTTAACTTTACCGTCGCTTCGATTGGCTTGTTAATCCACGGTGAACTGTTCCGTTGGACTCTGTTATGTGCATCGTTTTCAAATCCATATCGTTTCGGGATGACTTGTTTTGTTCAGTCCTTTTTTGTAACCCGTTTTCGTCCCTTCTCGGTTTGTTTTCTTTTCTTTTTTTCTTTTTAACATGTGGCTTAGCACACAATACCTTTTCCTATTTTGTGCCTCCAACATCATCCTTTAGACAGACCATCTTGACAGCTAGTTGGTTGAGTCCTGGGACTCTGTTTAGAGACTTCGCTACTCATCCGTGCCTTGTTTACAGTCATTTTAGGTTAGACATGGGGTTTCAGTTTCAGCTGAAGCGTCAGGTCAGATGGCCGTGACCTTCGTGGCAGAATACTCTGTATTAATTTAACGACACTAAGGATTCTTTCGATTGTAAAGCGTCTGTCTGTAGAATTCCAACGATAGTAGTTTGGTTGGCATGGAGTAATCAACCAAAAAGGACCAGGCCGGAAGGACAAGTCAAGCACAGTCCTGCCATGCTCCGTAACCGGTAGGAGAATCTGAGAAGGGTTTTTTGAGCAAATGACATGATCAACAAACTTTTCTAATTTTTTACTTGAGTCCTTCGACTAAGCCGGCCACTCACTGCCAAATGGACCATGTAATAGTTGGTTTCGGGAAGGCTTTCTGACATCCTGTGTCTGGCATAAGGTTTCGAGATAAGGCATCAGACTTGAGCCGATGGTGTTAATTGGCGCATTTCAAAAACGCATCAATCACCAAGACGTTTTCACAATCATTTCAGCACTCAAAATAAGCGTGATCATGCGCCGTGGCGTCGGTCACCGTACTTCGACAGAGTGTCTTGCTAGCGTAAAACTGGTACATTAGTCTGTACTCTTTTTCCCTGTACTCTATTTTCCCTGTATATTACACCCCTTCACGGCCCTATCGAGTTTTGGGCGGTGATACTAAGGTTAGTTTACCAAGAGAGCACCTCCAGTAAGTTGGATGTATCTTCCAGAATACTCTACCTATCAAGTGGCTTTCTGTTGGGTGGGGGTAGAGCATGTCGGGCCATTCGTTTAAAATCACCAACCACAACTGATTATCGACCGTTAACTTTCCACCCAAATCCGTTCATAGTTTTTTCCATGTAACATAATTGAAATTTTCTAAATACTGTATCACGAAGCTCTGTTGAGTGATTTATTTTTAAACGGAATGTTCTTGATCTGCAGGAATTTACTTTTCAGCCTGTTCGAACTTACCAGTCGTTTTGGTGATTCAGAATAGCAACTCTAAACTGGGGTTTTTAGCTAAGGAAGATCACGGTCTGATTCAGGATTACCTGTGTACATGATTTTTTACAAACGGAAGGCCAGCCAAGGTTACAGCTTATTCTTGCTGACACATTCTGAGCACGACTTATTCGATTCCACTTTTGCACTGCATAGCTGACCTCCTATTCTCTTATCTGCTTTAAGACCATTCTATCGTGGGCCATCTTTAGCAAATTAAGTCTATCTTTTTTTGTCTCTGGTGTGGAACTGCTTATTTTGTCATCGACGTCTCTTGAAGTCTTTTTCCAATGGGTAGATGCGTTTATAAAGAAGTTTTTTGTGTCTGTTGTCCTATTCAGACGGTTTTCATACATCTCATGTGTCAGCTTAATTTTGTTCATAATTTGTCTGAGCTATGCTACCTTTATCTTCCATTCTTTACAATTCGGTATTGTATCTTTTATTAGACATAGTGCTCCACTACGGTATGTTTGCAGTACTCTAAGCACGCTAGCCTTCCTGGGCAATTCTCTTCTCACTTTTATCAGTTTTTGTCAAGAAATTCACCCCACTGAGGTGGAAATCCTATGCTCAATAAGAAACTGTCCCAATATTTCATTAGAGGACTGGTAATTGACTCCTGAAATCCCAGTATGCAATCCCGGCCCATATGGTTTTTGACGACCAGCTATAGCTTGAAGTGATGTGCACGATTGTAGTCACCGTTTGCACGAATTTGGACCTTCAGCAACTACAGACTGGGCAGAAGTTTTCAACCCAATTTGGAGAACATCTGAGCCCTCTGATACTGGATCTACTGGTTGATGGTGATAAGTACCCAAGAGCACTTACACTATCCAACAGATGGTCCAAGTTTGTCATTGCAGCTCAGGGAGACTCCCCCATGTGCTTTGAGTATTCGCCCAGTCAGCGTCGTCCACAAGTACCATCACCGTTGGTAGGGCTTATCAAGATCGGTCGGAGTTCTGTTTAATCTTTAAGAACAATTCCCATCAGACGTCACTTCCGACACCATCTCACATCCATCCATACCCACTCCCAAACCACAGACCCACATGAATTGTGTTGTTTCTCACATGTGAATTTCTGTTTTCTGTTTCAGTCTATTCATTTTTAAGACTTTCAGACCCCTCTACTAAATTATGTTGATTCCGGAAGACCAAATATGGATGGTGGTCGTCGGATTCATCATTGCATTTGTCCTGGCGTTTGGGATAGGCGCGAATGATGTAGCTAACACGTTCGGATCGAGCGTTGGCTCGGGCGTTTTGACGCTCAGACAGGCATGCACATTGGCCACTATATGTGAGATGTCTGGTGCCATCTTACTGGGTATGATTTCAAATTACTCCTTACCTAATGTTGTTTCCTAACCCAGGTTCCAAAGTGTCCAGCACAATTCGGAAAGGTATAGTTGACACATCCCAATTTGATACCCTCGAAAATGGTCCTGCGACTCTTATGGCAGGACAAGTTGCCGCTCTCTGTGGTAAGTACTAACTGATATCCCGCTTTGTGTGTGATTTTACCTTCCAATTGAACTCACTCTATTCCGATGATAAGCCACAAATCAGCTGTTTCATAATTGTTTGAAATCGTCAAGCGTATTCCACATTAGGAATTTTGATTACAGAAGGGTTCGTGATATTCTGGTTATAGTGCGCATCGAATCGCATGACGTGAACTATGTGACTGAAGGATGAATGGTGCTCTATTCCGTCTAATTTACGTTCAGCATACTACTGACCAGCCTATCGTGGTATAGTATTCAGATACCAAGCTAGAGTAACGAGTTCGTGAGATGCTCACTGCCGATGGTTCTAACCAAGGATGCAACGGCCATGCAGTACTTCTCCGCATTTCAGTAACATCAGTTGAAACCTCAAAATTTCCTCACTACTCGCAACATTCTGTTTGTTTCTGTCTCTCAACCGAAAGTATCAAGTTGGTGGGTGTTTTGGAACATCCGAGCTCTCGTCACGTTCTGACTGATTTCCATGAGGGATGTTCAAAAGGCAGTGGTCTGGGCGGTTCACTACTCAACATTCACGCCCGGTGATCTCTCATTGATGGTTGAATCTCTCGTCAGTTAGGAGAAGTGTGATGATCATTTGGAAACACAACGAACTAGTGCCTTTTCGCCTGTCTGACCAGAATTTATCGGCACGAACCAAAACCATTTATCTTCTGCCTGCTGCGCTCACTGGTTTTATCAGTTGTCTGTCTTTCCATCTCTTCACATAGTTCATTCCACTCCTCAAAAAGGGAAGGATCATAGCAACTAGCGTTTCGCCGTAAGCGCAGTTGCAAAGGTGTTCTAAAGCAAGCATTGTATGGGGTAATCCTCTCCTCTGGGAGTGATTTTGGGTTTCAGCCAGCGAACACGTGGCCATGCGATATGAAATGCACGACTGAAGGGTGAATGAGACTTCATCCATTATAGGTGAGTTAGTCACGGCTGCCTAGTCACTCGTAGTCGGAGGGTGTTTTTCAATGGCCTCATAAGGTGCGTACCACCGATGATTTCCAACATGACTGGGATGGTTCTACAGCGCTTCCCGACTTTCTAGCATAGACCGACTTCATTTTCAGGGTCAGGTCTCCACTAAATTAGTGATTTTATCCAGAAATCTAATTTTATCTCTAAACCTTTTCAGGTTTTGAATTCTGACCCACCGTCGAGATAGGTGGTTTTTGAATATGCAGCCAGATATAGAACAACCAAAATTTTCAAGCCTTTTAGCCATGTTGCCATACTGACTAGTATTCAAACTTTAGTTATGCTTCTGTGTACAGTAATTTCATTTTTCCTCAAGAAATTCCATCAATCCTCCTTCTTTAGGCGCATGTATCTGGCTTTTGATCGCCACCTTCTTCCGATTACCTGTATCCGGGACACACAGCATTGTCGGCGCAACCATAGGATTCAGTTTGGTCCTCTTCGGTGTGAAAGCCATCAACTGGATGGGCGTCTTAAAAATCGGTAGGTACGAAAATGATGTGCGATCGTCCTCATTTAAAATGCTCTTAAGTTGCCTCCGGTCTAACCTACTTTCATGGTAGTACCGTATAAAATAAGCCCAACTGAGCGTGCAAGCCCACCGTGAAGTGTGATGGACACAGAAAGCCAAAGAAATGGAAGAGGCCCAGAAAGCGGGTAATGCCCGAAGATTATTTCAGTTGATCCGCGCGACCGGATCCCGAAAACCACCTGTGAGCGAAACCATCAAGGATCGGAATGGAGTGACCATATCGAATAAAGAAGAACGCCTCAATCGGTGGGCCGAATACTTCGAACAACAATTGTCATGGCCACCAGCTGGCACTCATCTGGATCCCACAGGTGACGTAGAACCTTGGACGGTGAACGTGGAACCGCCTACGGCATCGGAGATTTATGACTGCATATGTTCTCTCAAGCGCCACCGAGCCTCTGGTCCGGATGACCTCCCACCCGCATTGTTCAAAGATGGGGGTGAAGTCCTCAGTCAGCGCTTGTCTGATCTGTTCGCTTGCATTTGGGAAAAGGAGTCTGTCCCAGACAACTGGGGAGAGTCGGTGATAGTGCCCATTTTCAAAAAAGGGGCTCGTAGTGAGTGTGGCAACCACAGGGGGATCAGCTTGACCCCGGTCGTAACGAGACTGTTGGCGTCACTCGTGCTTCGTCGCCTTACGGTGGCTCGTGAAACACTGACTCGAGAGCAGCAAGCGGGATTCCGGCCTGGTAGGGGTTGCGTTGACCAAATCTTCACACTTCGTCAGGTGCTAGAACAACGCCATACGTATAAGCGACCCACGATTCTAGTATTCCTGGATTTCCAAGGCGCATTCGACTCGGTTGACCGGTCTGTTCTTCTTGACACGCTTGCCCACCAAGGAATGCCCCGGAAGTTTGTGAACATAATAAGCTCTTTGTATTCTCGGACTTCCGGACGTGTGAGAGTATACGGCGAGCTCTCCAAAAGCTTCCGTACACAAAGCGGTGTCCGTCAGGGATGCCCACTCTCTCCTTTCCTATTTAATTTCGTGATCGATGAGATAATGAGACGAACGCTGGAAGGTCTCCAAAACCCCGGTGTTCAGATAGCCTGTGACGAAAACCTTGTCGATCTGGAATATGCAGACGACATCGTTCTCATCTTCGAAGAGGAGGAGAGGGCGCAGGTGTTTTTGGATGAACTGACCAAAGTCATCCCGTCCTTTGGTATGCACTTTGCACCCACAAAGTGTAAGGTCATGCTGCTGGACATGCAGTCACTGAACACGCCACTTACAATCCAGGGAGAGGCACTGGAAGTTGTGGAGCGTTTTACGTACCTGGGTAGTTGTATTAGTTCTGATGGTAGTGTGACAGACGAGGTCAATGCACGAATCTGCAAGGCACGGGTCGCGTTTGCTAATTTGAGGCACCTATGGCGTCAAAGTGGTGTATCCCTGAAACTCAAGGGACGTGTTTATCAAGCTACAGTGCGGGCTGTTTTGTTGTATGGCTGTGAGACCTGGCCTCTTCGAGCAGCGGAACTGAGGCGTCTTCAGGTGTTTGACAATCGTTGTCTCAGAACCATAGCTCGTGTGGGTTGGTGTCGGCGAATCCGTAACGAGGCAGTTAGAAAGCGAGTTTTCGGTTGTGCAACGGGTACTTCCATTGAAGAATGTGTCCAGCACCAGAAGCTGCGTTGTTTGGGACATGTGTTGCCTATGCCTAACCATCGTTTGCCGAAGAGAGTGCTGTTTTCCATGCCCAATTCATAGCGCCGGAAGCAGAGAGGTGGCCAACCCTTGACCTTGCAGAAGGGTATGAATGAAATTATAAAACGCTTGGGTGCTGTCGGTGTTACTAGCCTTCCAGGATGGGGACCGCGTGAATCCCCTGCGTGACTGATTGGAGGCGTTGCAAGATATGGCTGCCAACCGATCTCAGTGGTGATCTTGTTGTCAATTTCTATCCAGATTGCCTGAATGAGTGTCTGGAGATGTAGACACCTCAGAATGATTGTAGTAAGCTAGCACTAAGTCCATTCCCCGTCCACTTTCATTCTTTTCTTCCCAATAAGGCTTTCAGAAAAATCATGGTTGTACGGCACTGAAGCATCGGTGTTGAACACTGATGTCATGCTGTCGATGATGATGATGATGATAATGCAACTGACCAACTTCCGTCTCCGTCCGATAATCTGACGGACTAATCAACTCAGCAGACATTTCCAGAAAAGGTCACTTAAGTGAGACTGAATGGAGCTCCAATAGTCTCCTTACAAAAGCTTACCCTCAAAATTTGTCTGAGACACGCCACAGTATTTTTGATGTATATCTCAAGGCCTCAGATCCTGGGTTCTGACGGCTTTGGATTGGGCAAACGTGTTTTCAGTATCATGTGCTGCGAGAATTTGTTCATCTCATCTCTCGAAGCTTCTGCGGCAGTTCATTTTCACTGGCCGTCCCTTTATGCTCAATAGGCTAGCACAAAAAGAATTTACTTTTGAATTCATTAACTAAACAACATGTGTGCGGCAACCAGTTTCAATGAGTCCGTGCCAGGATTCGAACCCGGGTCGTCCAAACGAATATCTACGATGTTATTCACTCTGGATTGCCTTGGCTAGCTGACACCAACTTGACATTGGTTTTGTCTCTTGGAAAAGGAACAGGTTGCAGGTATTTCGGATTCAAGCAAAGTGACAGTATGAAAGAGGGACATAACATGGAGCGAATCCATCCATATATTTCAAGCCCCACGAAGACTTCATGAGGACTCATGGTGTAAAAAACCAGTTCAAAATCTGGGAAATAAAAGGCGGGCCTCTCTAACCGACATACCGAAACGTAATGTGGCGAAAAAATGGAGGACATTTAAGTCTACTGCCATTCGAGATTTTGGCCGCGGCTTGGAGCATCTGGTCGCAAGAGAAGACAATTATCTTTCCGTCCGTCTCGGGTTTCGGATCGAAACTCAACTTGTATACTATACACAGTTCGTGTAATTTGCTCTGTGGTTTGTCTTGTGCACACATCCTGAAAAATTACAACCAGATTGCTTGTCTGGTAAACAATCAAAAATAATCCCGAAACGCTTTGTTGATCCACTAGATCTATCCGTCGTCAGTGTTTGCCCAGTTTTTTTCGGACGCTGTTTACGGATGTCAGATAATGACTGAACTTGTACGCCTCCAATACTCTGGATGTCGGAATTAAACTAGATAATTGCTGAGCTGTCGGTGTTGGTTTGATCACACGCTTCATACGGAGTGAAACTTGTGCCTTTAGAGCACCATACACCGAGTGAAAACCGTCTGCGAAGGATCGAACCATAATGTGAAATGTAGTGTAACGTAAATGTAGTGTAATGTGGTGAAACTTGAAAGCCCCCACAATTAGAATAGCACATTTCGTCTCTTTACGTGTACATAGAGACATCTACTTCATTCGCCTCCATATTGTTGCTCGTGATTGGGTCTGCTGCTAAATTCCCTCCCCTCAACATTAGTTTGTGGCCCCTATTCAATCTACCTCTCATACTTTGGAAAGATTTCTTAGTTCATCAGCCAGTAACTCGTCAGATATGCTGGGCCATGATCTTACCGTTCCCTGCCAATTATTCCGGCCATGCTTAGAAAGGTTCCACAGTGTCTCGATCACTACATGTGCCGTCCTCAGTCTCACCGGATTTCCAACTGGTTTTTGTAGGGATCAACACGTGTTGAAAGTCGTCAGGAATCTGGCTGCTACTGGATTATGCGATTTGTTTCTACCTACCTTCCGGTTCTCAAGAAGGATGTTGTGAGCTTGGGGTTTTACGTGATGTTTACACATCAGAGATGTTCGGTTCTGATCGATCCTGAGTTGGAACCTCTATCCTTCGTATGACTGAGTGCCCCTTGCAAAGTAGTGAACAGCCTGTAGCACTTAATTTTTGGTTCGCGTCAGGAACTATAACGATTGGAACCCTTTTACAGCACGGAATCAATCATAATTGAGCATTAGGGTCCCCGATCTCATGAATACCCTTTCAGAAGAAGCCCGAATATCGCCCGAAAAACCGCAATAAGTTTGACTGGTTTATTTGCTGGATCTACCCACTTCACCTAGAGGTGTTCCACTCTGAAGGCCATCCCCTAGTTCCGCCAGTCGTTTACAGCCAGTCTCAGCTATCTTCCAAACAACCTACATAATATAGCTCATGAAGTTCAGTCGTACGTTTTGTGCAATGTACTACTCATAAGGTTGCTGAAAATTCTTCGACAGCCCACGATCGGTTTCGCTCTTTTTGGGGCTCATCAGGCAGGCGCAGTCCCCGAGTTTTCGTCGACCTTATGTTCTACTTGAACCCAAATTGGACTGTTTTCAAGAAATACACTCATTTGCAAATCAATTTGGTTTTACGAGAGACTCACCTTGAACCCATTCAGTTGCATGGAAACATCACAAACGAGAGATGCAGCTGGGTTCCAGGTGAGTCTCTCGTAAAACCAAATTGACTCGCAAATGAGTGTATTTCTTGAATTCAGTCGTACGTCCTTACGAAGCAGTCAGTTTCGACCCATTCATTTCGACTTTTGAAAAGTATTTTAACTCAGTTAACTTTTGTTGTCTTGTCGTTGCATAATTCCGTTTATTAGGAATAAATTAATTTTTGTTAGTTACGTTTGCATAGTTCTTCATGCCAAGGCAGCTCTATGTGCCATTGATCCCATTGTCACTTTCCTTGGGTTCGCGGGACCTACACACTCATAGGATGCTAAAGCTAAATGATTGAATAGAATTTTTCAATTCAGGTTTCTTGATTCTTTTTAGTTTTTGACCCAAACTTTTGTAGTTGCAAAAATTAATTCCCTTCAGGTTGTTCACATTGCGTGATTTAATATGAGGGGGCCAGAGTGGACTAGCGTTCGAAATGGCTCAGTGGTCAGGGTGCAAACTTGCCGATCGGAAGGTCCGTGGTTCGAACCCGACCTCTGCATCTCGACTACTCCTGTCTAGGTTTGGGCAACTTGGCAGTATCTCAGCCCTCGTGCCTCCTTCGGGTGATGTGGCAGCTAGGCACCGAAAGGGTGCTACATCTGGACCATTGCTATTGAGAAGAATGTTGTTAGCTCAGGTAGCGTAGATGGTCGTTGGTTTGCTCGCTGAGCTGGGCGATGTGATTGCAAGCGATTCATCACCAATCGAGGTGACATCATCAGTGCGTTGTTAGGGAGCGTAGCGATGGTCAGTAGTTGTGCACAACCACCGACCGGCTCAACTACTGACCATTGCTACGCTCCCTAACAATGCACTGATGATGTCACCTCGATTGGTGATGAAACGCTTGCAATCACCTCACCCATTTCAGCGAACAAATTAACGAACAGCTGAACCATTTTTTTAGTGTTTGTAACACGTGGTCAACTAGTGGATTGTAAGGATTACAGGGGTGGTTCCACGGGCATTGTTATCGACCGGGTTGCCATCAATTTGCTTCACATTGAAGCAATAGCATGCATTATTTTTTATTGATCAGATGCAGATCGTAAGTCCTGGACAGTTTACAGCGCACAACAGACCACTATGCAGTTTTCACGCTCGCGATAGTACATCTGATACGTTAATAAAACGAGACAGAAAACTTTATCATATTTGACCCAGTTAAATCCCAGTTATCCGCGCACCCTCGACGTATAATCCGCTTAACTTTGATTTGGCCAGTTGGAGGATACGTTCTGTTTCCATCCCCTTCATATTGCTAGGCCGCTTACTATTGTTTTTTCCGTTGGTACAAGTTGAAACTCCCATTGCTTGTATTGCCCAGTCTGGGTTCCTAATAACTGCTCTCTATTCCGACTTCTCATCTTCCATGCCAACGCAGTATCTTCGTGGTTTCTCTCTCCGTTGCTCAGTGGCCTCGTCTCAGTCGGTCTGTTCGTCTTGATTCACTACTTAGTACTGCTAAAGGTTAGTCCCAGTTCAATTTCTTTCAAAGTTTTCCGAATTTTACGGACTGCTCTCCTGATCTGATTTCCGCCTCTGATTTGGAGACTGGGTTGCAAAATGAATAGGTTTCTCGCGAAGAACACAGAAATTAAATCAGTTTTGCGGTTATTCCCGATGTACAACAATCGCTTTTCTCTCACCACCATGGATAACCGTGCGCTTTCCCGTTGACGTGGATGGCGGCCGCACGTACTACTCCTGCAGCCCAACAAGCTCGGATCCACATTTCTCACTAACATAACAACCCTGAGCGATACTCACAATTCTGCAGTAGCTTGTCTGCCATTTCTGCTGTCTAGTGACTTGTTTTCCCATGAAATAGCCATCATACGTAAGTCGCCGAGATAACCTTATCTCGAGAAGAAGACATTTTGCAATGCATCAATCCGTTTTCTGCCAATGAAATTCTAGCACTATTGGTAAAATTGCATGAACTGCTTTCTCCTCTTTGCTGATCGGCATTGCGATTCAGTCAGCTCAGTAACATAAATGAAACATTGTCACCTACTGAGCTTTTCAACCTCTACATACTAACAGGCATCTGAATTTTAATCCAGCTACAACAAATCCATGCTCACACAAGTTTTGTTTCCCGAAACTACAGCAACCATTTTGTCAGTTGATTCTAATTTACTTCTAATTCTGATTTACTTGATGCTGGCAACGGACAACGCCTGCATTTGTATTACGCCACAACCTGAGAAATCAGAAAAAAGATCAGAATTCGAAGCTTGTTTACACCACAGCAACACTATACTGTACACACTGCTCACAATATGAAAAATCTCACTCATCTTCCATCATGGAACTGGTCACTCTAGAAATCAGTCAGTACGGGATCACTTGACTTGAACTGATTGGCGCTATATCCCGTCCAGGCACGATCTAATCACAGTACTCACCGGCCACTCATCACCGAATGATATAGTATTCAGCTAATAATCACGGGATTGTGAGGGTTTGAATCGCTCTGAAAATTCGCGAGATGCGTACAGCTGATGATTCTCAGCAAAGTTGAAGCGGCTGTACAGTGCTGCTCAACTTTTCTACCCTGACTGACTTCACTTGGAGGTTAAAATGTCAACTGAAACAACTTCCAAGTGTGCAACCCCCCGAGGAAATCCGCAGTTATATATGTCCAGGTTTCATTGGTTCACAGTTACATTTGGACCCTGGGCTTTATGCTTCAATACAAGCTTACCGCAGCATCAATGCATTTGGTGTCTGGTCTCCTGCATTCTGTTCTGCTCACCAATGGCCAGTGTCATGTTCCCGCAACAATTTGCTGAAGGCAAATCGGTGTCTTGTAGGGGTCTTATTCGAGCTATGACATCTAACTGGGTACAACTAATATTATTAACTGATCTCGAAATTTAAAGTACTCTTGGTGTTGTTTCTTGAAAGAGCTCTGGGGGCTTTAATCAACAATGTACGTTTCATACTTATTACGTGGCACCCCTAATTTTACTGCAAAAGTCTGTCGCAACCACAGTGAACGCGGTCTGCAGTCTCCCCACAAGAGCGCACATTCTCGAGACCAGCCAAAATTCCACTCTTCTTAGAAACGCCTCATTTTGGGATGCATACACTTCCAGCCGTAACTTTGTGATACATTCTGTACACTCATGGTAAAAGAAACAACTGGAGTGAAGGTGTTAAAGATTCGTTCTTTCAATACATTGGAAATGAAACTGGATGTTGACACGGTGGGGAACTAGTAACAAGAAAGCAATCGGGACCTTCGGTTTCAGCTGTCTTCTTAACGAATTCGATAGTGAGTTTACCTGACCCATATAACTAAGGTAAAACATTTAGCCAACAGACAAATGCGTGTACCGTCGCTTAGTTGGTTGTACTTTCCAGGATATGGAGTTCCTCTTTTCCCACTCCAGAGAAACGCTTTAGTTCCGTAGATTTTTCTGTGCAGTGCATCTCGTCGATAGGCACGAATTCTCGTAAACTTCCTGTGCATAACTCAAAGCTCTCATTGCCTGGAACTGGGCAAAATCGATCCATCGATGACTTCTTCGTGTAGAGTTGTACTTAGTACACAATATACCCTTGAAGAAAGCTGCGCTTTTCAGAGAAATATTATATGGTACTAATTCGGACGATGTCCCAAACCTACTTAAGGTACGTCTAACACAGTTCAGTGCGTCGTTTCATTCCGCACAATGGTTTTGGTAATATTTTGATGCATTTTCGCGTACGCATAAGTGTCCTGCAGTACCAGTTCCATGGGTTGGGTGGTTTCTGTCGCTAATGGTTACGCCACGGAAGAGTGTGCTCTGGCTTTGATTCAACAGAACCAATGACCTTGACATCAGTGTTTTTAGCATTCGATACTGGTGGTTGTCACGGTTACCGTACTAGAAAAACCGTTTCCGACCAAGGAGCCTCCAAGGTCAGTCTGATAGCGTAGGCCATGTGAATACCCTGGCACAACATCTGCTCACTTCCATCCACAACGCACTGAAACTGCCAACTCAACTGGCGTTGAGGTCGTTATAACTAATTTGTTAAGCTCAGCGAACAACTCAACGGCCAGCCAAGCAATAGTTTTGATTGTGGGATTGCATAAGCACAAAAAACACTTTTCGACCTGGGTGATCAGGCTACTCTGCTCTTGGAAGCGTGTCCCATGGGCTGTTAATAAATCCGGGTTCGAGCATTTTCGTGCCCTCCTTGGAAGCCCCTTTTCAGGGGCATTCTCTTGTGACCAGCGCTGTATTTGTTTGTTTTTTCGCACTGTTTTTACTTCATGCACTCTAGTGCCAGCGGGTAGCAATGGATTCTATTAAGGTTTTGTGCGCTTTGCTAAACAAAGGAATTCCGTGTTTGGCAGTCATCTGTCTTGGTTACCATCTGTGGCCACAGTTACTGCATGTTGGTTTGCGGTTGCCTGGGTAAAAGGGGAAACCGTGCCGTTAGTTGGTCTGATTATTTGAATTGCAGTTGCGGGGGGAATTGTAAATTTTTTTCTGACATTGGACGAATAATTCGTACTATTGTCATCCGAAATTCTATCGCTTCTGGGTACACTTTTACTTGCTGAAGTAGGTCAGCCTACTGCGTTCTCTCACTGGAGTGGTCAAACGCAAACATTTTGAATGTGTTTGCATTTAAGTGAATTTCAGGTTGAGGAAGAAGTTGGGTCGCGGATTAATTAATCAGATTTGGCTTTCATAACATCTCTTAGGGAAACGGGGACAACACCAATCTCGTTCAAAGTGCTCAACCCCTCAAACACAATGTTGTTCGCAAGCGATGAACGGTTGATTGACCCCTATTTAGACTCATGACTACGCTCCTCTGGGCCGATGAGCTAGCTTTCCTGCCATCTTTCGTTTGTCCGCGTTAATTTGTGATGAGATCGCACTGTTTTTTTATGTTCCGGAGAACTTCATCAAATGTGTCCTTTGTATATCATCCGATATCTATGGATTTATGAATGTCAACACAAACAGTGCATGATATTCATGAACTTCTGGGGGTATGCCCTGTAGCGCAAACATGGTCGACAGAATCCAATGAACTCTTAAATTCAAGGAACATTATGATTGTACGTCTGCTGTACACGCATGCTGTTTCTGTAACCGTTGACGGAGTTCGAAGATGTGGTTCACACAGCGCCTTCCTGGCCGGAATTCTGCTCGTTGTTACTGGGTCCCCTCATCACGCACCTTCGTAAAACGACATAAAATAAGCGATGCGGAGTCTGGTTAAAATTGGAGTCAAGCGGATTCCTCTGTGATTTCAACACTTACTGCGAATACCCTTTTTGAAAACGGACCCACTCCAGTTGGTTATGACGGTCTCTTTCTCCCAGGTAGACGCAAATAAGTTGGATAAGCACCGACTGAGGGTTCCACCTCTTGCTTTAAACAGAGCGGATGTAAGTTCATCAGGACCAGCAGCTCAGTAACGCCTGAATGGCAAAAGGCGTTCGCCTATTTTTGGAGCCGTCGGGGGTTCCAGACTCACTGTCCAGGGGTGCGCTGTAATGCGCGTGAATCCGGCTGAACAATTGCAGATGGCCAGCTGGCACGCCGAGGTTGGTAGTTGGATTGGCGAAGAAACGAACAACCAAGCAGCAGACCCGAACTACCTATATACATCAACGTCGCCAGCTGGTCCACATTTCCAACGTGCTTCGCCTCCTCCCTTGCATCAGCTCTCTGGATCCACCAAGTTTCTTGGTCCTACAGATGCGCTTTTCTACCTGACGTCGTACCTAACACCTTCGGTGGTTCAATCTGTGCGAAGTAATCAGGTTGAATCGCTGCAACAAGTAAACGAGACGTGCATCTTGACACGATGCATCGAGGTACTAACAGCTGTCCATATTTTTCGAGACTTTAGTGATTGACTTACTGTATGTAAGTGGATGACCCAAGCAAATGGACGCAATTGCCCGTATATTGCGGAGGTGTTTTTCTTCAAGTAGTACGCCACTTCTAACCCTATCAAAACTGGATATAATTTGCATGCTAATTAATCGTCCTAAGTAGCCGGCTTTTATGATTTTGCCGACCACTCAGAGGTCCCTGAGTTTGACACGATTGTTGATTTCCATTTTCTAGATGTCCAAGACAATTCTTGTAATGTGTTTTGCCTGAACAAGCTGCATCTGTTGGTTTATTTTTCGTTTGGTGAAGCTGCTGAGAGTGAGTGCTTGACGCCTTCATGGAGACTGTGGTCGGAGGGAGACGTTTCTCCCCATCCTATGAATAGATTATGCGGCTCTTTATGGGATAAGTCGGTAGATGTAGTGTTATTCAAGGTTCGGTTGAAGTAGTTGTTAAAAGATATCTGACTACCTTCAGAGCTTAGTAGATGCAACAGAGCAACACATTTGCAGCGTACAGCTATATGAACAGGGTGACTGCTCACTCTGAATGGGA
>SJOL01009171.1:215928-231255 GCA_004794785.1 Opisthorchis felineus | reverse complement strand
TATATATATATATATATATATAGTTGTTTACACAGGGGTCACCCCATAAACCTATTGAGCGGAACATTCGTGTTTTGTTATCATGGTGACGATAGAAACAGGCCTCATGCGCGTATGGTTTTTCAGGTTTGTTCTGCACTGGAACATTAACTTATAATAATTTATTTCGATGTACACCGGTTTCGAAAGCTAGGTTACAATAAATCTGTCATGATGTAACGTATAGGACCATACCATTGCTAGAATATTGTTCAGGTCGCTTAACTACTCCACTGATACTCCATAGACCATGTTTGTCGGTGTTTTCCTGCCGACCCCCTCTTTCCCATTTACACACACCGCAGTTCTGTCTCAATTGATGGTGGTAGTAATTTCAGGCACACTCTGTTGTGTAACATGCTGAATTTAACGGTGGGGTCGATCTTCAGGAAGTTCAGCCGTACGCGCACTTTGTCATCAGGTGGGCTCTTATAACAGCCTACCTATATATGTGTGCATTAATCCCTTCGGCAACGCAGCATGAATACGATCAAACAGGCATGAGTACAAATAGACGGGTGCGCGGTAGTACTATCGCTGCTTGGGCTACAGACTGCGCTCACGTAAGATCTTTAGTTGTTCACAGGGTGACTTTTGTTACATGTAATTGGTGGCCAACTTCATGCTGTTGGCCCTGGATCCACTCACTAGATGGTCCCTGAACGTCGCATATCCTATTGCCCCCTCCGTTTGTCTGGTTTAGTTCCCGGCTCAGAGGTGCGGTGCAACATAGGGAGTAGGCAAATACGAGTATGCATTGAGCATTTTAGTATGAATCGAATTGAGTCTGACTGGCTCTGAAACTTTAGTGTTTTAGTCTTTCCTGATCCACTCACTTTGGAGCCTGACCCAACCGTCTGTATGGGGATTTGCGGAGGCATTGACCGAATATTCCGTCAACTGCAGTATTCATTCTCACGGAGCGTGACCGAAACGAATTTCTTTCTACGACTTCTTCACGTGAAAGCTTAGGTACAGTGTGGTTTGCCACTTTGATTGCAGTCTATGCTCCATACGATATTCCCTTGTGAATCTATCATTGTGGCGCATACTGGGACATCTACGTGGTGAATCTGCAGTGATCCGGTTGACTTATCATCTGGTGAAAAGTTTGTTTTTCTTGCGTAATTTAGAAACGTGGATTTGGCCAACTTGTGACATGGCTAAAGGGCCAGAACAGGATCATAAAAAGTCTGTGTACTATCGGCGCGGCTAACCTGTCAGCATGGGAACCGCTTTATTCTCTTCGTTTTCGGCTGGAGATACGGCTGCTAACCGGTGTCAGTGCCGTTCATATTGTCGGTTCCTATCTACTTCCTGGGTTTCCGTTTAAATTCTGATCCATGTGGTTTGGTAACGATAGCAACGAATCGGCTACTTTAAGGTATGATACATGATAGACGTCGGTATGTTTTGTCAGTGTGTCACTGCATCATCATCATTGGCAGCACACCAGTGCTCAACGCTCATGCTTCGCTGCCCTTATGTCACTTCAACCGCACAGGAGCTAAAGAAACAGAGTCAAAAGAGCAGATGAGCAGTTTGTTCGCTCTGGAGTGGAATTTCTATACTGATGCCCATGAGATAGGTGTACAGCAAGGCCAATATGAATCGCTTTTATTCATTGGTCATAGCAGGGGAAAGACGTTTCGCCATAGGTTAAGAGTTGTTCTACTATTCTCTGGCGCACAAATAAAACATGTGAGGTTATATTGCAAGACGAAAAAGCACAGCTGTAAATCGGGTGAATATCTTCTCTGTAAAATCGGCCACATGATCAACACGATGTTGAAGTTAACTTTTCTGTGCGCATATTGCTGGTCGCTAACTCCTACCTACTATGGCATCGGAGATCACTAGTAACTTGGGGTTCAGGTTTCGCAATAAGACTTATGGTTAGCGCAGTGATTGGTATCAAGGTGTCTCGTGATCGATGACTGCGTTTCGGTTTGACCTCTGACCCGTGTGGCCTGGTCGTGACATTTACCGAATCGGCCATTTTGTGGTGCGTACACACTCTCGAGATGATAGACATGTCAAAGTTTGTGTCCCTGAGACTACACATGAACTGATAGACCAAACAGGAACCAGAAAAATCGGATGAACTATTCACTTTCGAAATGGAAATCCTCTCGTGCTATACACACAATTTTGCAGCGGGGTTGACACCAGTTGAGGCTGACGGCAGCTGATTGGTGGCATAGTCTGCAGAAGTGTACTCTTCTGTCTTCTGAACGGGAGGATAAGGCTGTGGTGCTTTTTGTTTCCATGAAGAAAACGTGAAAATGTCGTCGTAAAGTCCAAATTCTTTAACCCACATGTGGTCTTATATCCGCATTTTTAAAGCTGTCCCGAGTTTACCATGCAGGTGGGAAGAACCCATGATGTAACCTCAGTCACTTTTACGGGACCTTATTCAACAGGAAGAAAGTCATTCGAAAACACTGACAAATCGCACTCCAAAAACCAGTTACACCAATGCTTCCCATTCCTGTTTATGACAAACACGTGTTTTTTTGGGACTGCAAAGCGGCAAGCTCCATATATGCAATCATTCTCCCGACCGCATTAGGTTAACCGGAACTAGAAAGGCAGGGCTATCGGTATAAGGAGGAAAATCCTTCACTGCGAAGTCGTTTGCTAACAAACACCAACTAAACGGTTACAAACTATTGGACAGGAAAGTAAACGTCTCATACACACATTTTTCAAAAACTGAACATCCTCACAGGTATTCTTGAACTTTCGTGGATATTCATTGACTATCACGCAATTATAAACGAACGTTGCAAAGCAATTCCACGAGTTCCGTAATAAACCTCACCTCCCATTAGACACGGGGTAGAGCTTCGAGAAATCCGCAGGCTACTCGCATGTCTCATCAGTAGTATCTGCCGTTACATCGGTAGTGTGTGGTAGACAGCTGTGGAATAGGAACAAATACCGACGTCCCAATCTGTGTAGTTTCATGTACTCTGGATTGTGATCAGAGTTGTGCGGTGTCAAACTGAGTGTTGACATGGGAAACTGGGTTCGTTTATAAACATCTGTTGTAGATGTGACGCGACGACTTGCTACCCTTCCAAATAGACAGTCGGAACAAAATTTTTACTTACCATAAGAATCTAACTCAAGCACCCTCAGCTCTCCTTACTATCTGTTATAACCTGTCTCCATCAAAATGAGATCAGTGTTCACTCACCAACTGCGGCGTTGTCAAAGCCGTAGGATACTATAATTGATCTTGCCCGCAAGGAGGATTTGCAGAATCGGAGGACAAATAAAAGGCTGTGTATATTGCTAATCTATTCGTGTAAGACTTGTCCTCCCAGACTTGAGTGCGTGGTTACTTTTCAGCTGAACAACTCGAAAGCAACTGTCTCGTGAGGTTTACACTAAACCCCTTCTGCTAGCTAGGTTGCGAAAGGTTTTGCAATCTCAGGACCATTGAATGTCAACGGATTCCAGTGGCAATCTAACAGCTTGCAGGCGCCTTGTTTTTATCGAACATTTGTCCGGCTGACCACAGCTGGTACCTCAACTCGAAAGTAATGGGTGTTTGAGCAAAAAGGTCACTTCCTCCTTTTCGTGTTTATACTCGATGCCGCTTGTTCCCTTAACTTGTAATGTCTGTGTCGTTTGACGCACACCGTTCACGTGGTAAGCGTAATCGGTGCCTCATCGTCATGTGTATGGTTTAATTTGAAGTCACAAATTTTCAGTGCTGGTCGACAAACCATTTGCAAATTAGAAACGTTCGGGTGTCATCAGCGGATCAAAGTTATTTTGTTTAATAACCACTCATCATAAGCCAGGAAAGTTGGCTGTGCCCTCAGGTCACCATACACTGCGTATCTGTTCATGGGTTTTAGAACCTCTGTAGTAGAGTAAATGACGTTGCGACCTAACCTGAAGTTCCAATTCAAATGTAGCTGCTCCACGTCTTTCGCCGTCGTTGGGACAGTATGTGGCAGGATTCGATCGTATGATATTCAGAGTTCACTTACAAGCGACTGTCAACTGCAGTTGTCCGCAAATTGCACGGAAATTCAACTGGTGTCCTGCTCTTTCTAATATTCGCGTTGAACTTCGTTAGGGATATGATTACAAGTTGTTCTGAGCTTTGTTGCGATTTACGGGACGGATCTGATAACTGCGAGATGTTTTACATGATAATTATAAAGTAGAAGTAGTCGGTCGTGAAAAGCCGATCCAATCTTGCTACACACACCTGCTATTCTCCAGCCAGGACGAAACGCGTGGTTGACTGATTTTCCATGACAGAGCAGTTCTGCTTTGTAATTATCACTCCATGCCCATGACTTCGTAATTATCGGGTCCTTCTTCAAGGTCGAGAGAAGCCAGAAACAGTCCCGACCAGTAGTCAGTTTCTTAATAAATCTCGATGCACATGCCAAACGACGCAAAAACCAGCACGTCAGCTTCATTATAATGTCAGATAAATACACGTATCTTTTGCCTTTTTGACAAATTTTCAAATAAATTGGTGACTTTTCTCATCGCCCATCCGTATACAGGAAGCAACAAGCTAGTGGAGATTATGCAGGACTTGCTGGAGAGCTTGATGGCCGTAACTGGCAGACTCACTTGCGTTAGCAGCTACCGTCGCCGTGGACATAAGCCCCGAGTTTAGGTGCGTCATTTGCTAGAAAAACAGACACATGACCTATTAACATTCATGCACACGAGGTATTGCTTATCAGAGTGGCGGAAGTAGAGGGGTGGCCAACCCTTGACCTGGCAGAGGGGTATGAAAGATTGGTATACTACTTGCCTTCCAGGATGGAGATCGCGTGAACCCCCTGTGTGGCTGGTTGGAGGCGTTGCAAGATATGGATGCCAGTCGATGTCAATGGCGTTCTTGTTGTCAGTTTCTATCCAGATTGCCTGAATGGGTGTCTGGATGTGTAGGCAATTCGGAATGATTGTGGTAAGCTAGCACCAAGTCCCTTCATGATTCACTCTTATTCTTTTCTTCACACTAAGGCTTTTAAATAAATCATGGTTGTACGGCAGCGAAGCATCAGTGTTGAACATCGATGTCAATGTCGATGATGGTGATGATGATGTTATTGCTTCCAATGTGCTTCACTGCTTCTCGGTTGCTACGTGATCGTTACTCCTGCACTCGTATTCCAATAGTACTAGCAATCATAGTGAATAAAACTGGCAGGAGAACCACCGCCTCTAGAGGGCCCACAGCCGACGATAGTCACACCAGATGAAGAACACGACTGAGGGTCACCTAGAGCCATTCCAAACACTAGCTGTTAGTTTTTTTCGTTAGAAATCACCACAAGTGATGAAATTCCTCTTTCTTGTCCTGTTTGAACTTCAAACAATTGAACTTCATTTATTTCGATGGATAAATTGCGTATATTAGGGGGACCCCATTGCTTGCGCAAACTGACTCCAGGTGCGCTAGGAACTGCGATCTACGCTATATCGCTCTACTGTTTCGAAATGATTAAATTGAACTAACAACTGTCAACCCACTTTGCCCGTGCACACCTTGCCTACCTTACATTCGCACACTGATATTGCCTCTTTACACTCAAGACCAGCGTCCACTTCACTTTACAGTTTAATTGTGATCCGCCAACCATACACAGGCATCCCGTCCATCAAATTCGTTTCACTGTCTCTGCGGATGACTGGGTAATTTGGTGCGTTGGGGGCGGAATTTTTCCAGCTTGAACTAATGAATACTTCTTTCATTAACTGATGAGTACGCGATAATTACCAAGTTAGGGATGATATCTTCTCAAGAGAAGCCCTGGAATGAACATCTGCTAACAGTAATGTTTTCTGTGTTGGGACCTTTCATTCGTAGGGGCACTGATCTCTGTCCTATCATCTTGTTAACACCTCGTCTTAGGGTGTGTTTGGGGTGACGTTTATTTGAACTAGGACGTTATTCACTAATATCGGGATAGCGCGGAACCTATCATGTTCCCGATAAGATGCATTCTATATTGCTCTTAAGGAATTCGAGGAAAGTGGCAGTTCCCAACGGAACACATTTTGTATAACGCATAGTCCTGATACAAAACGGATACGAAGCATCGTTGCTGACGAGTGTCATGACTTTGAATTCACAAGGCATACAAGTATCGTCAGGTGTGTCCAACTTGGTGCTCCAGTGTCTCCGGTGAACACTTCATATGCATTGGACCTCTAGACTCTGCATACTGCTTCTGGACAAAATTCAAAGATTTTCTTTGCACATCTTCTGACATTCGACCAATCCAACCGATATTTTTACTAAGCAGCTGACAGACTACTCCGCCACTCAATAACCTCCACTGTAACCTTCGTAAAGACAGCCTCGTTACAACAAACTGGTCAAGACCAGGAACGAATCACTGTCCAGTGCTGGACAGTAAGTTGTAACAGGAATACACTTCAGCCACCTCTATTGCTAGTTCTACAGTCACTCTCACTGATGAACGCCTAGTAAACCACGTAACTACAGAATTCCTCCAATCACGTTGGATGCCGTAGGTGACCTGAGTTTTAGGCTGTCCGTCTCGGAATGCAAGGCAATACTATTGAATGTACTCTAGTCTATAACAACAGCATAGCAAAATGCTAAAACCAAAGAATTGATATCTTGGCCCTCCGCCATAACGCGGCCAAAGCAAGTATCACTGCTTACTCTATACCACCCAAATCACCACCACTGCTAGAAGCCACCAGACTTTGGAAGCCACGGCTTTACACACACTACTACAAACTCATGTTTGAATCCAAACTTACACTCAGATTTTGCTGATTTTCGTACGCCATTACGTGCATCTTTCCACCATAAGATTAGCCTATCGTGATGCACTAGCACTGGTGCAACGAAGCTTCATTGGGCTAGTTGTCTGTGCTAGCACGCAACCACTTGCACACACATCCACTCTCACATGACCTACAACACCCTGATGACCCATCAATACGCACACAAACGTTCCGGAGACTTTTCCGTAGGTACGATGCAGGATGGTCCTCATGTGTAGTAAGAAACCGTTGTTCGAGTTGACAAAACATCACCGGAGTCTGTCTACTAAACGGGGACCGGTTTCCCACAATTCTTTGCTAGTCCTTGTCGTGATTTTCCATTATGCCAAGAACTCTTCTAAAAACAGTGCTGAAATTGACCAAGTTCCGTTGACCTGTTAGCGGTCGGATGGTTTTCAACATCTTGCGTAGATCAACTGCATCGGAATGTTGTTCGCTGTAGAATCACAGGAAGTAGTACCTTTGAAGCTTTAAAATGCTATACATAGCTAGAGGTTCATGGAAAGTCCCGCATGATGGCATGTGTGCACATGCACGCTCTAGACATGCATTTGATGGCGAAAGGTCTTTCCAGATATAACTGACCTCCACCATAAGGAAACTTATCGACGGTTAGTTAGTTAGTTGCTCCGAAAATTGTCACTGGACAATATAGAAGAAAAAGCATTTTTGTTCGGCGCCTTCACAACGTCTCTCCGGAAGGAAACAACTTTAGTAAGTCCACGTTGACTGAAAGTAATTTCAGGAGTCTCTTACCACCACAGTAACAAACCTGGCTTCATATCGCTTAGTCAGCTGCGCATTTAGCAACCAAAAAGGGATTTTCAGTAAGTCAGTTGTGAGTCCTGGTCTGTGTTGAGATTGGACCTAACACATGGGTTTACGTCGGGTGGTCTTCGGAATGATCTCCCAATATCAAGCCAAATCTTATTGGGTCATATCTGAGTTGTCTCATTTAGGCGGTCGTCTTCCTTGGGAGGACCTTATTCTCAAAGATCCGCATTTCTCAGTGTGCGATAGCCTAATTTGCACCGTGCTGTCAGCTTTAATTATAAAATGGCGTGTAACAGTTTTGGGATCTCAGTTGTTGGTGAGGTGACATCACGAGCATCACAGATGACTAACCGTACCTTGTATTTCTTCCCAAATGATAAGTTTAAAGGTGAATTTTAAGTGTTCTATTGCTATGCTGCCACTCGAAACCCTTTGGGCCGCCCTGTTTCTTAGTAGCACCTTCAACTTTCCTGCATAGGTTTTGTAGCGCTGCAGTAACAACTCTTGTAAAGCCCAAGCAGACTGTGAAACCTGAACCCTAATTCACAGTTCATAAGTACACTCCCTAGCATAAAGCTACATGACATTTTTATATTTCTTCAGACTTCACTATGTTCGTAATCTTATGTAAACGGTTATACACTTGCCTAAATTTGCTTAAATCCACCCAAGAAGACGTGTATTGCATAGCACTTCAGCTCAAGCAGAATTTAGGCACACTGCCATACACAGTAGGTCGGGCAATTTGTGAATGCCTGGTGTAAAGGGAAGAAATCTAGGCGTGTCCATTTGTGTGTGGTTGTTCGCGCGTTCTCGCAAACCGTCCAGGCAATCATGCGTGGGAGATGTAGGTTGTTGTTGAGTGAACAGAACGTAAGTCGCAAGTCGTTTTTTGTGTATGCACACATAAAACAGTGTGTGCAAACTGGCGACCGTATTTTTTTATCACGCCAGCAATGGTTTAATTAGTTTTTGCGGAATTATCAGCTCAGTTGTTCCAATCAAGGGTTTTGAGGGCATACGCCGCCGACCGTGCCGCTGGCCGCAGAAAATTAATCGACCTGTAGCATGCTGGCGATTTTTGTGTTTCATACCATTTCCATTTTTCATTGTATCTTTTTCGGAAGAAAAAACTTCGTGAACATGGACGATTATTATCGGACCGTTCTTAGAAATATTTAAGCTGTTTAACACTGAAACAGTGCAGTCGTCTTTTTGTCCAAGACTAATGTCATTGAAACTTTGTGACTGTGGCTGAAACTACTCCAATCCAGTTCAATTTACTCCGTGACTTTTCATTCCAATTTTCACTACATTTATATAGAAAATTTACCTTTATCCATTGTGTTCTCCAGGCTCATGAGCGTATCGAATCTAAGTAGAACTAACATGACTAAATGTTCTCGTTGCGGAAAACAGCACCGCTTAGAATATGCTTTTTAAAACCTCGTGCATCGTCACTAGATTGATGCACTTATCTTGTTTTCAGAAATTGCCGCCATAACTGGCTAACATTAAAGACTAGGTGGCAATCTTGATTGAGTCATTCACTCCTGTTTGCAGGATTTTCCCATAATCACCGTAATGAGTGAGCAAAACTTCGATTGATCGATCGAAATTATTCTCGCTTGTTGCATTGTTGAGAACTTGCATTTTGAAAGTACTAATGCTCTCGTGTTTCACTTCAGTGTAAACAGGCATTCGTAGTGCTCTGTTGGTACCCATCATACCCTCCACCGGAGGTGGATGGAGTGAAAAGTTAGGAATAACATGCGACTGCTCCAGAATAGTCAGGTTTCCTGAACACTTAGACCACAATGGCTAATCCACTGAGCTACTCCGATCTATTTTCTTGACATAACATAATTTGACAAGAGATACTTTTCTCCAAGTAAAAAATAAATATTCGTGAAAACCTTTTGGTGCGTGGCTGCCACGCCATCCGAAGGAAGCACGAGGTCCGATTTACTGCCGGGTTGCGCAAGACTAAGCAGGAACGGTCGGGATGCAAAGGCTGGGTTCAAACCATTGACCTTCTGGTCAGTAAGTTCGCACCTTAGTCACTGGGCTACCTCGAGCTCATTGCTTTTCGCCACTTCTATCTATATTAACCCTGTATGCAAGTGTGATTGTGAGCCGCGTGTTAAACGGTATTAAACTACTACCTAGCCATATTGATCCTAAGCAGGACGAAATGCACTTGCTGTTCCTGGGATAACCACATTCTATCTTTTATTTGACATCTTCGAATCTGAATTCCTTTAGTTTGATACCTTTCAGACCTTTAAATGTCAGGGAAACACTTCACCGTTCTCAAGTAGCCATTTTTTTCAAAAATCTCATCGCAATGGCGAGGCCCAGAAACTAATTCGGTATAGCTTCAACTTTATGAAAGTAAATAATGAAAAAATTCCGAATCCCTGAACAATTATTTTCGGATATGCGCTGCTACAAACAGTTCAATACTGGTAAACCTTGCTATGTTTTAAAACAGCCTAAAATTCTCTGCGAAACAGTATGTAACTCTTCACAACTGTCACGTGATAATATCGGTTTATTAATACAATGTCCTCTGGTCAGAACTGCACGAATTTAGTCGTTAGTTAGGCAGATTTTGCCGAAGTCCTATCGTTACAGGCTTTTGCTTATTTGTGCTTATTACACAGAGCTCCGTATATGCGTCAATTTATTCATTTTCTCCCACTCCCACCCTGTTCATGTCGATGAGGCTGTAGTTTTGTACACAAATGTTTTGGTGTAATTTGTAGGTAGAATTATGGTGGATTTATGCTCAGGAAATTGATTTTGATGGTGAGGCGAATGCATCCTTCAGATAGAAGTGGATAAGTTCGGCGAAATCCAGCCTTGTGGCAAAACATATCTATGTTTCATCTGCTCTCATATTCAAACAGCGTCATCATCGTCATCTTTGACAGCAAATTAGTACTGATGCACTGTTGCTGCTCTACCATCCAGTAATGTCGTTCTGTTTATCATAGCAATGCAAATGGTTTTTGAATGCAATGGGAAAGGTGTAAATATCCGATTGCCACAAAAGAAGCAACCATTAGCATTTGAAATTCCTGTGGGTCTAACTAACCGTCGCCAGTCTGTTAGTATCGAAAAGCCATCGCAATTTTCGCGCTTGTCGCATTTTATTTATCGTAGCTGTCAACATCCGGCTCACGACTTGCCATGTGTAGCTATAGTAAAGAGAAAATGCTAGGTTTAAGACTGAATTAGTAAGCCTGGCAATGGAAAATTGTTCTAGGAGGCCCCCGTCTCAGACATTCCGAAGTGCTTATTGCCCAGTGTCTTGTCGGCTTCAACGCTGCTGCGAAGTTTAAGGCAAAATAGTTTGGTGCGGTACGCATCGGATCACTGATTGCGTGCTCTTCAGGGTGGATATTGAACTTTCTCAAACAGGAATATCCAGCTGGCGGTCTTTGACTGACAACGTTAGAAAGTAAGGTCTTTTTATGGCCTAAGGTCTGTCAACTGATTTGATGAATCCTTCAGGATCTCAAAACGAGTCCTTTGAAAATTCTCTCACGTCCACTTGGTTCTCTGCAGCGCATGTTTTTCAGATTTCTGTGCACTTATTGATATTTCTGAGACAGACGTTTTGCCCCTCCTTGCATTACGAAAAGCTATAGCTCGATGAACACTAGGTATCCTATCTCCAGTGTTTGCCAACCTGAAGTATTTGCCGAAGCAAACACGATGTTCCGAACCGAAAGCCCCTGAAACCCTGGAACTTGAAAAAGTGGAAGCTTCCAAAAACTTTTCTTTCTGGTGGTGTTTGACTGAGGATAAATCAGTTGAAGTTTTTACGAAGTGTCGTCAATTACCAGCATAAATACTCCTGCCCCGACTATCGGTTTTCAGCTGCACTGATGAGAACCTCTGTTACAGTACACAACCAAGTCTTAATTATTACTTACGGGTTTATGACCGGGCATTTCACTATTGGCTAAAAGTCGAATCTTAGCCTGCTTAATAGCAGTTATCTCAATTTCCTGAACTGACAGTTCTTAGGGGTGAGGCTGGCTAAGGCCGGTTCGTTTTTCCGGTTTTTGTTCTCAAGTTTTTCCATTCTTTGCCTTCTTTTTCTTCTTATTTTGCAGGAAGATCCTCTGGAACCAGCTCTCCGTCTTCTCCCCGGTTTTTATGGCACCATGGTCGCTGTGAATATTGTGTCCATTATCCTTGGTGGCTCCGAAGGTATGGTTCGTTTGTTCTTGTTGGGATTTTCTATTTTAATTTTTGAGAAAATGATTTGCCTTTTTTATATAAAAAGAGTCCTTTTTCTAGTTTGATACTTTGGTGAACCGTTGGTGAGTATGCTATCATATCGCCCATCTACTTGAGCGCTGGAGCTTCTCCAGCCAGGTAAGTGTAGGAAGTTAATTGAAGTGGATTTTTCAACCGCTGGTACGAACCGGTATCTGGTAAGATTTCAGTAGTACCTTGAGGCTTAGGAAACAAAGATTTCCTCCATACTTTATCCGAATACAAGCACTGGGCTGTCTTGACCACAAGTTAGGCCTCATCTTTAGTTTACGTACTGGATGCTAATATCGGTGGGTCCTTGAGGTGCCTTAGCTATCCCACTATCACTTAAATTCCACATAAAAAGCAATTCAGATCCACGGACAATCAGTTTCCTAACTTGCTAGAGAATACCGATTTTTCGGTGCGAAGGAACACAACCGAAGACGGAATCTCAGTCTTACGAGTCTGCATTTCCCTGTCTTGTTGTCCACATTCAGCGCTTTTGGACGTGAGGCCAGGCGTGTTGGATGATTTTTGTCCTTACCACCACGACCATTACGCTCCCAATGTCCACATGAACATCAACAGTGAACGTATTGTAGGTTCAGTTTGTTCTTGTCATAATCTGCATGAGGACCCAACAGTAAATTCCTCCTCCCTCTCAACCTGAAGCCGGGTGACTCCTGATCACAATTAAGTCAATTCCTGAAAAATAACTCTCAACTGTTCAAACCGAACCTCTCAAGTCTTAAGCGTACCTGTCTGTCTGTCCGAAATGCCCATCAGAGTAAAAGCTTTACAACGGTAACCCCTCAAAAAAATACATCCCCAAAATAGACTACGTGCTCCGTTTTCTTGTAATGCTCTCTCTCTCTCTGAGGAAGCTTGCTGTTGTCGATTCATTAAGTTAGAGGCAAAATTTCATTGGTCTACCTGTGGGTGCAAGTTTTGAGCTTTAGCTCAACCCTGTAAGTTTGTGTAGTAGCTACCTCTGATTGACAAGTCACTGATGAAGCCCGTTTATTCAACAGGTGAAGGTCATACACACTTTTTTTGAGCCAGTGGTGCTGTCACGTGATAATGATAGATCCGGAATTTCATGCGACACTCAACTTTTCAGATCTGCATTAACTGAATTAACACTGCAATGTGGCTATGAACTGCTGGAACCCGGGCCCTGAAGGTCAATGTTGTCTTCCGAAGCCCCTAATTTAATGCAGTCCGATTTCGTCTTAGTGCCACGACGAACATTTTATACCCTGGTAAAAGCAGGAAGACAGCTGTTGCTGCAGGACTACAATTGTAAGGAGGAAAGCCCTTTGCCTCGGAGTTGTTTATTAGAAAAATGCCAACTAAACAGTTACCGACTGTTGGACAGGAAAGTCAAACTCTCACTTGCACGTTGTTTTTAAAAACTGAATATCCGTCTTCTTATTGAACGCGTCTCCTTGAACTCTCCTGGATATTCATTGACTATCACACAATTGCAAGCGAAAACTGCAAAGTCGTTCCACAAATTCCGTAATAAATTCCACCTTCCATTAGATCAAGGCGGAGTTACGAGAACACACTACTACTACTACTTCATCAGTAGTATCCACCGTTACGCAAGTATGGTTGTTTGCAAACTGAAATACCGGCATCCGCACTCGAACCTAAACACCACTAACAAAATAGTGCTTCTGTTGTAGTGGTTGTCATCTTAAAAATATATTAGCCTGATAAACTGTGAAGTAAGCTAGGAGGTACACAACGAATTCCAATTGGTCAGTTAGTAGTCATTGTGACAGCCACCCTCCGCTATATTTTGTACACCATGGAAGGGATTGGAAGTAATATATATTATTCCAGGGATCTGACAGAGTTTTGCATGCGCAGTTCGTACAATAATCCTCCAGCATAACAGATTATCCTTAATTACCTCGGTATTTTCACCCTCAACAAGCGAGCGAACCTCGGTCATTAGATGGCCAGCGGTCAACTTGGAACGAAACTCTCAGGTCGACACTTATGCAGTAATCCGTTGTGAATCTTCCCCAAGAAGCAGTCCGATCCAGACTTGCCAGCTGATTTTCCTCCTCCGCGTAGCGTACAATACGCTGATGGTTTCTACATTTTTGGACTTCTAGAATTCCCTGACGACTCCTTGCTTGTTCTCTTCACGCTCGGGACAATTAACCTGTTATAGAAAATGCTCATGAAGACGTGAACGTCTTACCATACGATGTACCCCTATTATTATTCAAACGGAATGATTTTGTAAAAACAACTACACTACTGTTAAATGTGACCTTGGTGTGCCACCTGAAAATGTAGGGCATACGAGTACGCGCAATCAAAGTGCGTCGGCATACTGAGATTCGATAAATAAACAATCGCACATCCGTATACTTTTGAACAATAATCACAATGCTCATTCTGGATGTGACGCAACTCAGTCGCAGCAAATATTCTTGTAAAATAATCAGTACCGACCTGGAACAATACGGATTTGTTCTCTGAATTTTACCAATGTGATTTTGTTTACTTAGGCAACCATGTGCCAACACAACCCCCCTTTTGTACGGCCTGGAGCATAAAGGCACACTCGATCGGAGGCTTAATGCGCGCTGGCAACCAGACTGCCTTGGTTGAGGGCTGTGCGTAACCCAATCACTCAGTGCGCCCTCTACTTCCTACTAGTCGTGGCGTTTCGATCGCACTATTGGTTGCTATGCTCGGCATGGTAACTCGACAGCCGTGAGCGCAACAGTTAGGGGCTGGAAATGACTCAGGCGTCGTAGCCTTGATTGTTCTCGTATCTCGATCCTCCATGACAGAGTGGCTACTCCAATCTACCTCCACTGTAGGCCGATTAACCACACTGCCGAGCAGCGGGGCCTGATAGGCTAAGCCCCAAGAACATCTAGGCGAAGCAGTGACTATCCATTTGCTTGAGCCGCGTGTGTTCGGCTGACCTAGGACCAACCGCAAGCTTTGTGCCAGTAATTTGAATATTCTGGCCTGAAAGGTCAATGAATGTCAATTTAGCAGTTGCGGTTCAAGCTCGGCTCGAATCTTGTTAAGCAGATTGAGCGTCCTGTGGTGTATAATATGAAAAGTCTAAAGTTAAAACACAGTGAAGTGAATTAAGAGGTTATAATCCGACGTTTCGGTTACCGTTATTTGACTGCAGAAATTAATTGTAGAAATCCTTGAAAAAGGTTGTACACGGCAACCGAAACGTCGGATTATATCACCATATTCCACTACGTTGTGTTCTGGCTTTAAATTTTCCATAGAATTTGAATTGGCTTAGATGTATATGTTCCGGCAGGTGGTGTTAACGACATCGCAAACTGTGAGTGTTCCCTACTTTACCGTTCACTTCAGGGTAATGGTCCTTTCACCATCAATGTGTCCTTAAATGCTCACACCTGTATTTCCCGATAG
>SJOL01009171.1:161609-215194 GCA_004794785.1 Opisthorchis felineus | reverse complement strand
ATCCAGACTTGCCAGCTGATTTTCCTCCTCCGCGTAGCATACAATACGCTGATGGTTTCTATATTTTCGGACTTCTAGAATTCCCAGACGACTCCTTGCTTGTTCTCTTCACGCTCGGGACAATTGACCTGTATAGAAAATGCTCATGAGGACGCGAACGTCTTACCATACGATGTGCCCCTATTATTATTCAACCGGAATGATTTTATAAAAACAACTACACTGCTGTTAAATGTAACCTCGTGTGTGCCACCTGAAAATGTAGAGCATACGACTACGCTCAATCAAAGTTCTCTGAATATTACCAATATGATTTTGTTTACTTAGGTAACCATGTTCCAACACAATCCCCCTATTGTGCGGCCTCGAGCATAAAGGCACACTCGACCATGCGGCTTAATGCGCGCTAGCTGAAGCAACCAGACTGCCTTGGTTGAGGGCTTTGCGTAACCCAATCGCTTAATGCGCCCTCTACTTCCTACTAGTCATGGCGTTTCGATCGCACTATTGGTTGCTATGCTCGGCATGGTAACTCGACAGCGGTGGGCGCAACAGTTAGGGGCTGGAAATGACTCAGGCGTCGTAGCCTTGATTGTTCTCGTATCTCTATCCTCCATGACAGATTGGCTACTCCAATCTACCTCCACTGGAGGCCGATTGACCAGACGGCCGAACAGCGGGGCTTGATAGGCTAAGCCCCAAGAGCATCTAGGCGAAACAGTGACTATCCATTTGCTTGAGCCGCGTGTGTTCGGCTAACCTAGGACCAACCGCAAGCTTTGTGCCAGTAATTTGAGTATTCTGGCCTGAAAGGTCAATGAATGTCAATTTAGTAGTTGCGGTCCAAACTCGGCTCGAATCTTGTTAAACAGATTGAGCATCCTGTGGTGTATAATATGAAAAGTCTAAAGTTAAAACACAGTGCAGTGAATTAAGATGTTATAATCCGACGTTTCGGTTACCGTTATTTGACTGCAGAAATTAATTTTAGAAATCCTTGAAAAAGGCAACCGAAACGTCGGATTATATCACCATATTCCACTACGTTGTGTTCTGGCTTTAAATTTTCCATAGAATTTGAATTGGCTTAGATGTATATGTTCCGGCAGGTGGTGTTAACGACATCGCAAACTGTGAGTGTTCCCTACTTTACCGTTCACTTCAGGGTAATGGTCCTTTCACCATCAATGTGTCCTTAAATGCTCACACCTGTATTTCCCGATAGCAGTTCGCCCACATAAGTCGTTCACCCATGTGACCCTAGGAAATTTGGTATGTTGGATCAATTTGTGTTTGACGGATAGGACGTGGGCATACACATATTATGGAAAAGGGACTTTGTCTGCTAAACTTTTATTGAGAACATATTGGTATTCGGATTCTGTATTACTCAGCTTTGTACTACTAGTACTGTAGTACTAGTAGTCTGTTTATGATTACGGATGACATGGAGGATACATGTCCCATGGCAGAACCGCCATAGGTGGACCATACTCGACTGTTAGGATGCGTGTGCTAAACAGAAGATGTGGGCCTAATCAACCATCAGTTGGTTGCAAATCTACTTACTTTCTTTTGGAAGGTAACTGGTAACTGGTAGTTTTCACGACCAAATTATTGATCTCCATCGAAGGTCGAAGTAAGAACACTCGAATACCGATCATCAGCCAGACCTAAAGGAATTAGCCACTGGATACAAGAGATAGGATCCCATGTGACCCAATGGAGTCAAGCCTGGTTACGATAGCCAATAACGGAATTAGCCAAGAGCGGTCACTCCAGCGTTGGCGCGTATCTGTGAAACAGTTCCCCACTTTTGTAGGCCTTCTGTTCTCCTATAATCTTTTTGGGATAAAATGAAGTCGGTGATATAGGGATAAATTCTCTGAAGAAGTATTCTCTAGGGAGCTTGGAATTCATTCACTCTTCATTCGCAATACTAACTGGCGTGTCCCTCCCATCTCTAGAAGACTAGCAGTGCACTAGCTGGTCGGAATACCAAGCCGATCGGATTGTTTGGGTTGCACGCACACCTTGCGTTCCGGAAGGAAACGCCATCGTTTCGTTCATATGTTCGTAGCAGGAATCCGATTGTACCATTGAATGGTCAGTTTTATCCCAGCGAAAAGTTTCTCAAGAATCAGGATTAAAATTTTTCACAAGTTCAATAAAACGAATATATAACTAATCGTATAAGAGCGACAATACTGGTATTTAACGGGATTGATTTGATTGTTGCCACAGGAACAAGAGTAACTGTAACCGGTAGACAAAAATCACTCGACAAAGAACCTACAAGATCGCTTGATCCGGCATGCAATCGACCAACAATCGAGTCTGAACTGCTTCAGTGCGCACAGGTTCACCAACATTATCCTCAGAAAATAATCACAAAATCTTCACCATCTTCACACTTCTAAAAGCCCTTCCATAGCGGCTTCATGCCACCAGAAAACTGCAGTCCACAACAAGTTGGCGACGCAAACACTTGGAGATCGAACCCTACAATGCCACTTTCACATGAAGAACTTATTTTGGTTTTGTAACAGCAGCAGGCAAAATTTGAAGAGTCTCAGTTGAGGTTAGTCGAAGCAATCCCTCAAAAATTGGAAATTCGAAGCCCAGCCACAACTGAACGAAGAAATCCTCTGTTGACGCTGTTGCGAACAGTATAGTTGAGTTTCACTACGATGTAGAATCCAATTTCACCTTCGAATCATGGTTCCGAAGACACGAAGACATTTTTTGGACGGAATTTGCGGATTTGGACGACGGTTGGAAATCACGACTGTTACTCCGGAAGCTCGGGACAAGCGAGCATGACAAATTTATTAATTTTATTTTCCCCAAATCCCCAAAAGACTTTTCTTTTGATGAACTTGTACAACTTTTGAAAGATATTTTTTGCGAACCGTCTTCTTTACTGAACGTTCGCTACAACTGTTTGAAGCTGGTTAAATCGGACAGTGATGACTATCTTACGTATGCAAGCATAGTGAACCGTCAGTGTGAAAGATTCAAACCCAGGGAAATGACAAAGGATCAATTTAAATGTCTCACCTTTATCTGTGGGCTACAGTTTTCACGAGATGCCGATATCCGAACTCGATTGCTAAGCAAGATTGAGCAGGATCCATCAACGAACCTCCAAACGGTTGCCACGGAGTGCCAACGTTTGCTTAATCTCAAGCACGATACAGCCATGATAGAACGTAATCATCTATCTCAGTCTGGCCATGTGCATACCGTTTCGAAGATTATTCAAAGGCCAGGTGCGAAGAGGCAATCGTTCAGCTTGGAAAACAATTCATCTGGAAACGGCAGCGGGTATTGATGGTCCTCTGGTGTCGCGTTGAGACCAGTTGAAAAGTCTTCACATACCCTGACTTTGCCGTTAGGCTTTGTGACTACCACAATCGGTGCTGCCCATTCTGAATGGTTCAATGGCTGAATGACTCCCTCGTTTGGCAGTCTTTGTAGCTCTTGATCAACTACAGGCAAGACAGCGTATGGAACAGACCTCTTTGGGCGGAACACAGGTTTTGCATTCTGACGTAGAAACAGAACGGCTTTCGTCTTTGAACACTTTCCGAGAGTATCGTTGAACACACCCGAATAAGTTTTCAAAACTTGTTCTGTCCATTTTGAGGTTTGGGAGACATCCGAATTTATAAGGTTGCATACAATGTTCGGAGGAATTTCCATCAGCTTCAGCCGGCCGATCCAGTCTAGGCCAAGGAGGTCCAAATGTGGTACATTGGTCAGGTAACATATTCCAGTGAAAAGAATATTGTTGCACAGCACAGAACAAGGAAGCTCATCAGTCAACTGTAATGTTCCACCAGAAGCGTTTAGAGCAACACGATTTGTAGGGTTGAAAGGAGGTTTACCCATTGTTTTCCATGTATCTTTTGAAATGATTGTGATGTCGGAGGCGGTATCGAGTTGCAGACGTACCGGTGTGTCATTTAGGACAACTGACACAAATTTCCTCTGGCGTTTCCAATCCGGGTTGAAAGTGGCTAGTACTGGTTTGGTGTGTGGCTTTGAAGGACGCCCTGTTCGCTTGAATGGTTTGCTGCCTTGTTGAGATAAAGTTGTGCGGAACACTCTTCTTTGTGTCCTTTTTTGTGGCACTTCCGACACTGGTGCTTCTTGAAAGGGCAGAAACGGACGAAGTTCCATTCACCGCATTTCCAGCATGGTGTGGGTGGCTTACTGAACTCCACCGATTGCTTCTTCGCACCTGGCCTTTGAATAATCTTCGAAACG
Organism: Opisthorchis felineus; assembly: GCA_004794785.1. NCBI lineage: Eukaryota > Metazoa > Platyhelminthes > Trematoda > Opisthorchiida > Opisthorchiidae > Opisthorchis > Opisthorchis felineus. The sequence goes on along the minus strand of SJOL01009171.1, from coordinate 210,922 downwards.
GTATGCACATGGCCAGACTGAGATAGATGATTACGTTCTATCATGGCTGTATCGTGCTTGAGATTAAGCAAACGTTGGCACTCCGTGGCAACCGTTTGGAGGTTCGTTGATGGATCCTGCTCAATCTTGCTTAGCAATCGAGTTCGGATATCGGCATCTCGTGAAAACTGTAGCCCACAGATAAAGGTGAGACATTTAAATTGATCCTTTGTCATTTCCCTGGGTTTGAATCTTTCACACTGACGGTTCACTATGCCTGCATACGTAAGATAGTCATCACTGTCCGATTTAACCAGCTTCAAACAGTTGTAGCGAACGTTCAGTAAAGAAGACGGTTCGCAAAAAATATCTTTCAAAAGTTGTACAAGTTCATCAAAAGAAAAGTCTTTTGGGGATTTGGGGAAAATAAAATTAATAAATTTGTCATGCTCGCTTGTCCCGAGCTTCCGGAGTAACAGTCGTGATTTCCAACCGTCGTCCAAATCCGCAAATTCCGTCCAAAAAATGTCTTCGTGTCTTCGGAACCATGATTCGAAGGTGAAATTGGATTCTACATCGTAGTGAAACTCAACTATACTGTTCGCAACAGCGTCAACAGAGGATTTCTTCGTTCAGTTGTGGCTGGGCTTCGAATTTCCAATTTTTGAGGGATTGCTTCGACTAACCTCAACTGAGACTCTTCAAATTTTGCCTGCTGCTGTTACAAAACCAAAATAAGTTCTTCATGTGAAAGTGGCATTGTAGGGTTCGATCTCCAAGTGTTTCCGTCACTAACTGCTCTCTACACATACAGTCGTCCCTCGAGCAACCAGTCAATACGTGACCAAGTGTTGTGGTTCGCGTTACTGAAGGAGGATTGGCGCTAAATTCTGTCCAATTGAGAGCTAATCGCACTGCTGCTCAGCCACTCGTGGCTAACCGGTTAGGTGTTCAACCGCAGGACGGAAATCTGGGTTTCGTAAGATTTTCTCTGCCGCTGGTTCCTAGCAAGGATGAAACACCCGTACCGTGCTCCTCAGTTTTTCATCATAGATTGACTTCACTTACAGGATGAAATCTCTGGTGAATATTTATTATTGATAGTGAAGCAACGTGAACTCTTCAACGTCATTGTTTCCCATCCCACATCGCATACCTGATGGACAGCGTTTTGCTTGGATGGCTTGTTATTCTTTCCCTTCATTGTCAATTTACTGAAGGGAATGCCCAAGCTGCGGTATTCCAGTGATTTCCCATAGAAATAAAACACCAGTTAAATGCTGCACATATGAAACCAGCGGAACACATTATGCAACTTCATCTTCCTCTTGACCTTATCATATTAACTTTTAGAGTGTATGTACCAGAGTTAATAGCTTCCTGTCGGGTGTGTGTTCAAGGCTAAAACACCGTCATTTGCCTCTGAGCTTTCATTTGCCAAAGATGTAAGAGCGGTTTGAACGTCGTTGTGCATCCAAGCATAGATAATAAACAATGAAGCACTCTGTGTGACTGATGAACTATTGACTATGGAACTCCTTGAGTTTGTTGCTGATGTTGTCTCCGAAAAATCTATGATCATTTGATCGCTTTTTTGCAAACCCAATAAATTATCGTCTACTGGGCTACCAGAGTGGTAAAACGCACACATTGGACATGACGCCGAAACATTCCATGATCGTGGATCCCACCGGGAGAGCAAGGATTTTTTTGTTGTTGCGACTTTATCCGCACGCCACTCCGAAATACACCTTTCTAATATATCCTTCTCCGAATAGAACGAGACTAATATAAATAAGGTGAATTTAATCCCACTTGTCAAGAGGGAATTTACAAAAAGCGCTGCTGTGTTGGAGAATCATTCTGTCCTGGTAGAAAGTCACCTGCGGAAATATTCTATAACAAAGTATTCAACCTTTTGTTCGCCTTCCGTTGATGAATCTCTCACTACACTACAAAATCTCTAACATCTGTAGACAATCAGTCATTTCTTGTGCAAGAAGATGCAGCATTCAGTCACTTCACCTTCATCCTCTCCATCAATTTCATTCTGATCCAAGCACTTTACGAGATAGCTCAAATCGTGGAATGGTGATATTCAAAATTTGACCCACCTTCTGGTTAAGGAAGCACCCCGGGTTATGATCCACGACGAAATTTTATTACGCTCCTATTTCTAACGATAAATGCCGATACAAGCCGGCCCAAATTTGAAGGTAACTCGAATCTTTGGAAAAGGACACGGTGAAAATGTCACTTTGCTATCCCAAACTGGAGATGGACAGACACCCAGAATCCCGAAAAGTAATTCAGTCGGACAAAACATCCTCATGATGCCGCTCAGTAGTCCGTTAACCGTCCGGTATACCAACAATATGCCTATCCCACAGCCGATAGGTGGTTTAAAGTCACGAACTTCCGAGTGTCTTGTTCCACCGGTTTCTCACATTCCCAGCAAGTTCAAAGAGAGCAAAGTAGTTCGTAACCTCACAGGAACACATCTTAGTGCGCATGATCTAGAAAATAGGTTTCAACAACTGCGAAGCTTTATCACAGAGGAGCGAATCGTCCATCTTACAGCAAACCAACTACACACATCACAGCTGACAGCAGACCATGATGCTATAGCGTCCAGCACAACCAGCCAGTGAACACTCCAATTTTCATCATTTCTTATCGATAAAAGATGATAACAGCCCAACGCGAATTGTATTGAGCGGAAGCTTGATAGAGTGCTGATCTCTTCAGTTATGAGAGTATACCTACTCTGAATGAACGAGATACAAGAAAATACAACCGGCATCGACACGCTTTAATACGTACATACTTGCGTGACACAAGTACGTTAGTTCCTGTGGAATAGGCAGTGATACTCTGTGCTGGTTTAGGTAGCCTGTCGGCTTACGGATCGAGTGGATCTGTGGTACTGGATGTTCATATCTGTTCAGGGACTCAATTCCTGTTACCCATGATAATCATACTTTGTTAGAGGGATAGTACTTTTGAATAACACAGTTCAGCAACTTATACCTCCCACCTAACCAGGAGCTACTGAACTGGCCAACTGTCATTCTCATTGACCTCCTCTGATAGGGTACGCCGAGATACAAGGGTAGCAAACTTTTGGACTCTCAAACAAATCACGGTTGCTCTGAAGAGAAGGCGCTGAGGTATCGGTCAGTGTTCCATGTGACACTCAGCTGAACTCAGTAGAGTACTTGTATAGATTTTTAGGTGAAGCACTCGGATTGCGTCATCTTAAAGCCAAACGGTGGTTAGTGAACTACACTCATTTGCAAACAAATTTTGGTTTCGCGAGAGACTCACCTGGAAACCAGCTGAATCTCTCGTTTGTGATGTTTCCAAATTTGTTTACAACTGAGTGTATTTCGCTAATATCGTGCAATTTGGTTTCAAGTCGATCATAAGGTTGACGGAAACTCGGGGACTTCGCCTACCTGATGAGCCCCAAGAAGGCCGAAACCGGTCGTGGGCTGTCGAACAATTTTCAACAACCTTATGAGTAGTCCCAACGGTGGTTCTTTATTTTGGTGCGCCAGTTTTTCATCTTTTCTTCTTATAGACCTTCGACAAGCATCCCATTGAACTATTGGTCTGCTTTTTTATGTGCCCGTCAACCGCTAACAAAACCTCTCACATTCCATTAACTGAGTTCGTAAAAAACAATTACAAGGTGGCTCCTTTTCTACGGGCGTATTTCACATCCACTGACACTAATTAAGGTGCTAGTGAACACTGATTTACTGCTAATGCTTGCAGCCGATTTTTCTTTCATTTTTGCTAACTTTTACAATTCGGTGCTTCCAGCATTGATATGTCAATCGTTTTGAAAGTCCCCATTTGCCCAGATATGTACTATCTCAGTCTTTTCCGATTTGTCAGACCAACCTGCTAACTGTTTGGCTGCTTTCCCCCAGAGGATACTCCTTAAAACGCTATTCTCGAACATGTCAAACATGTCAAGCACTTGTCTGGATTAAGGCAACATGAACCACAGGATCACCCTCACTATAGCACTACACGATAAATCAGGTTAATATTCCCCCTCTTTGCTCACAACAGTCAGAAGCATATCTCACAGCTTTCCATGCCGTTCCTCTTGGGACAATTGTTAAAATCTAAATCCGCTCATTTGCAGTTCAGGCTGAATTTCTTTGCCAGAAATTCTAAACGAAGAACTGATTAGACCACTGTGCAGCTGTCCCCCCTCTTGAGCGACCACCTCGGAAGACATGTTAAAGTTTCACTTCCCTAGCGAAGTTCGTTCTTGAAGTACACCTCGAGTGACCGGTTAAAATTGGTAATTTTAGAGAAAAGCGACTGTTTAGTTGCTGTTTTATCTTAGCCTCACTCACCCCCCTCAAGAATCCAAGTGTTCATCTTCACTCTATTTGTGACCGATGTGCTGCACGGACAATAGAATCTTATAGGTCAGAAGCTTCATTTTACGCTGGGACCCGATACTTAGCTACCTTATGTGACGAGATATTTCGAATTCCAGAAACTGTTGCCAGACTTTTACTTCTTTCGCCTCATGTGCCACGTATGATCAACACGAACACTAAGCCTGCCGACCTTTTCAAAGTGCCGATTGGCGTCTCTTTGTCAACTTTGACAACTCTGGTCTCGCACGTGAATCCGGATGGAATTTTGTGAGGTTGCAGACACTTTGGGTCAAACTGATTGATCTTTTATACGGTCACTCACGTGGGGATTCTAGTCATGTTAGCTGCTGTGTTCACAGTTGAGGCTGTCGACGTGATACAAAATGGGCGGTTTCGGGTAGAACCGTGAGGCTTCACTACACTAACCAGAGTCATGACCATCCAGTCTATTCGTAACCATCTAGTCTATTCATCACCATCTGTGGAAACCTGTGGAGTGGATCCAAAAGCCATAGGAGAGTTAACGACCGTCATGTAAGTGATGAACGAAACTGCACTAGGCTAAAACCGGTAGTAGTCATTCAACGAAAACTTCATATGGGAAGACTAATTTGTCCTCCCCAAAGCCCAGGCTGCACAGAAGATTGCAATGATACAGCTTCTGTAGATCGTACTCAGCAAGACTTGAAATCCACTCAACCTCATATTGCCCAATTTCTTATAAACGGACTATTTAACTGAGTAGAGGCATTTTACACGTAGTACCGAAGGTTCGTAGGCACTTTAGAACCAATGCACATCACTAACGGTGTTCTGATCGCTATATGCCATTCCGGTTGTTCGAATTGTTTCTAGTCAGTACTCATCTAAAATGCGATTCTGACTGATACTCCGAGATGCGTTTCGATGGCTGAAACTCTTTCGAGAACGGTGAACCTCATACGGCTGTTGATGACTGGTAAGAATATAGTGGAGCCACCGCTTAAAAGCGTGATGTCCTCACCGAGGCACACTTGAGTCGCACTGCTTTGACGAGATCCACAAACAGATAGCGTTTTTGAATACTATTCTGTGAAGTCAGCGACCTTTGCTTCGACAGTTCGTTCCAACTGCCCCATTGACTGTAAATCTTGTTCTGACTATGGTGACAGAGTCTTTGTTTTGTGTTTTGCGTCACCTCATACAAAGGCTCAACTTGTTTGACCTTCAAATCTTCAACCCCGGGAAGAATTTACGTGTGTGCTGGCTCCTATCATCTCAGATTGCGGTTACCGAACAAGTCAAAACTAAGTCAAAAATAGCGCTAAGTTAACGAAATTCTATTGGTTAATACATTAGTACCGCCGACTTTGATGTCTTGCTAATTCACTTAGTCGTAGATGGTAGGTCCTTGCTTCCTAATCAGTCTATGGTGAAGAATGTAGTACGCATACATACAAACATTCCTGGGACGAATCCAACGAAAATGTCGGGATTCTATCAAACTGTCAATCGGCATCCCCTGAGCGTCTTTCAAAAATTCGATTGGAATGCTCAGTCACTGGGGAAGTGCTTGGAATCGATCGCGCTGTCATCATTTTGGAAGAGTTTGAAAAATAACCCAATTGTCCCCCAGCCTTTTCCGAAACGAGTTGAACGTAATGGTTGCGTGCTTGCAGCACGATTGTGTAGTGCTGCGTAGCGAGCAAAGGCAAGTAGTGTGGTCACGTTTCGCATGCACACAACACTGCCGGCCGCATTGTGGTATTCCACTCCCAGTCCTCCTCTTCTGATAGGCTTGTATCGCACTGACGTCAAAGGCTGAAGAAAGATAGGATGAGATTTTCCGCTTTAGCACCTTATTTATCTTTCAAACGGTCACCTGTCAGTAGCGAAATATTTTCGAATGCGAAGCGTATTCACATATCAACAACCGATTTCGCAAAATTGCTTGATGATTTTTGTATGTTACTAAGGTTTCAAAGTCGCAAACTATCAAACTCCACATATTTTATTTCCTTGGGTTTTTCTTCTTCGGATTATGTAGGAAGTGGGTACTTTGAACAAGGCAATTGAAACAACAGCTTTTCTCATTTCGATTATGCAGTTGAATATAAATATTGAGGCATGCAACCCATGTTTATGCTGAAGAAAACTCCCCTTGAACCCCCACGTCACCGCAAGCTGGAGAACATTGGAAATGTCCTCACTATCTAGGCCGCGCCATCGATTTCGCCAGTAGTGTATATTTGGTATTCTGACCTAACTGGTGATCCCGTGGCCCCACTAGTAACGTCTACTCAGTGTCCTAAATCTTTTCAGCTGCATGGTGCAAAATGTGGTCTTTGCTTATTTTATTTCCTTCCCGCTGACTTCCTCCAGTTTCAGTTCATAAATCTGTTGCGGATTATAGGAGCTCAAACTCAATCATTTGCTAAGATGGAGCTAAGAGCAGGGTGCTGGTAGACGTCATGCTGCTCCTTTTTGGACCATTCTAGACTTTTTCTCGTTCGATTTTCCGGTATTTCGCTGTTCCAGTCCGATTACTTTAGTGAGGCCTCGTGCCAACGTACATCTCTTTGGAAAGTAGGAGCTTAGTAGCAACTAAACTAATTTGAACGTCCTCATACCATCGTTTATGAAACATAGATCCATCCATCTTGTACCCCAGAGTGCTATCTGAACTGAAACTTGAAGTACTGCACTACACTAATCCAGCTTTTGCATCACATTTTCCTTTCCTCATTGCCAAAAGATTTAAATCAGCACAATTTGACACATTAATTTCTTTTAGTTACTTCGCCGGTCTATTTCGATCTTCCTGCCGGCTCGGGTACTGTGTCCGCAGGGAACAGTCGCTGAAGATAAGCGTGACTGTTTCATTCAAACAGCATCTCTATTAAGACCTGTCGGACCCTACAAATTCTCTGAACCTTCTGGATTCTCGTTCACATACTTTTTCATGTTTATTTGTCTCTTTCCTGTGTCTGTGTATTCGACCTGTGTTCAGCAATTACGCCATACGGTGTTTGGTCTAACATCTTTAGAGTACATCTTGACTGCCTGTATTGTCCACATGCTATTCTACTAAACGAAATTCATGTGGATGAGCACCAGTTGAGGATGTTCTCAAACCACCTACCTTACCCCGAACTGTCATCCAAGTCGGGTCAGTCTACAATCTTATCCTATGGGGAGTGCTTAGCAGGCACATAGTAAATCACCCTTGTCCAAAACCAAGTTCAATCACCCCAACCTCTGGCTTGGTCAGAAGCATTCGTAGATCAGCACACACTAAAGCGTGTAGACATCATTCTTCCCCTATTAGAGCTCATCAGCAGTGCATATCCCGGATCGTGTGGGGATCTGAAACTCCGAAAGTCAGACACGCGAGAAGCATGCTGGACACACCAGACTTATCACGTCTAAAAAACAAAAATACTGAGGTTTGGGCAATATGATTGTTTGACGTTTCAAACAATGATCCTGGTTGAGTCGCCTGTCATGACTTTCAGGTCAAGTAGCGCCACAGCCGCCTTAACCCTGCTGGATGAGATTAGTTAGATCTAAGTTTTTGGGGTTTCGGAGGACTTGTATTCACATCACTCGCGTCTGAACAGCTTCCCTTCTGCTCTCTCGCATTTATTTTAGTTTGTCCACACCAAAGCAGGGAAGCTGTAAACTCATTTTGCTCTTGTTAAAGCTCATCAGATTTTTGGAGTTCGAAGCCTTTCTGAGTCAAGGATATACACTGCTGATGGGCTTCAATAAGAACGTAGCTCCAGACCCGTTCTTCGCTACTTGGGCATCGACAAACTAGAATAGCAGCGCAAAAACCAGTGAAGATTGTTCCGGCAAGAGGGATATGAATGGACATTTGTGGGTTGTGTGTGGCTCACCATAAGCAGTCAATCATATCTCTCAGGTTAAGCACGATGGTCATGAAAAGTTCATTGGATTATTATCTTCGAAGATCACACTTCATATTTGGTCAGCAACAGCGTTCAGTCGCTGCATATACTTTGGAATAGAAATGCTGTATGAGATTTTTTGTGACAAAATTACCTTTTTACATGCGACTTTCAGTCAGATTTATTTATAACTTTAATCATAACAATTCTGAGTGGAAAATGCCATTTTAGTGGGCGTGTTTCTCAGTATAATCCACAAAGTTAGCATCTGCCTCATTCAGATCCTCACGTCAATGTGCCCCTAGCAAGCATACATTTGGAAGACTGTTCAGTTCAAATCTCCTGTTAAAATACCTCCTAGGAAAGGTGTTGACCACATTTGGGGGTCTCAGTATTCTTCTTAAGAATCATAAGTAAATTGTTTCATTACACCTGAGTTGTCATTTTGGTTCAGGACTTGAGTGCCCTGTTCCTTTCAATCAACTCGCATTGCATTACACCCGACTCCACTTGTAGTTGCCTGATTAGGTTTCAATGCTCGATGATTTCCGGGACCCTTCATGTACATCGTTAATCCAGCCGAATCGCTAATACAATCCAGCCACAATCCATCCATGTACACACCCTTCACAATGATCCGAAGTCATTGGTTCATTTGAGGGTTCTACAGCTACTGTCACACACCACTTACATTGAGTTGTCCGCTTTGCCTTTCAGTACTACACGTTCTTTACAATTCTAGGTGACGTGTTCCTGACACATTTGGGCTGCTGACATGACAAACTTGGCGCGGTCCTATGTGGTCGTTAAGCCATGAGCCCAAACAGCTTTCGTTGCATCCACGTAAAAGAGCTGCTATGTAGCTCGTGTTACCATGGCGAGTTTCAAAACAAGTAGGAACGTTTCCATAACCCGACCCTTGAGTATCATATATCATGGGGGCTGCTTCTTATCAGTTCCGTCAAGCCAATCGTGTTCGTGACCCTTAGATCATTTACCATCTTTCAAGAAACCTAATTCTGTTTCTCTGTAAGCAGACGGGTTATAGCAATCGACAAGAGTCCACCGATCTTTCATTACCCCAGATGATTCTCTACTGTTTCATCACTTACCACATCCATCTTACTTTGATGCCACGAATGCGCTATGCTTATTGGTTTATAGGCTTGGAAAACGCCATCTTGATTCTGGTCAATGCTGTTCGCATACTACATTGGCTACGTGGGTATTAGTCAAAGACGTAATAGCTCAGCCACGCTATCGAGTCCGTTCGCTGGGCAAACCAGACCAGAAGGTGCCACGTCGACACTGGTTTGAGTGGTGCAGTGACTCCGCAGGCTATAGGCTAGGAACCACTCCATGAGATCAAAAAGTGCAGCCGGATGATGAGCAGCAAGCGGCCGCACCACACAGATCGTATCGTTTGTGAGTAAAGCCACAATGTCTTCTGCCAAACAACGGGCAGCAGATGTTCTGCCTTCCTGCGAATAAAGAGGATTCGAAAAGTACATCCGGAAGACTGCACATCCCGGTAATTGGCCGTAAGACCCGGCAACCTATCCTATACTGTCAAAAAACTGTTAATTTTTTTCCGTGTATGCATATGGATCTGTGGCTAACTCCTAGTCGACTTCTTACCACCCAACGGTGCGAGGCAAGATTGTCTTTTCTTATCTCTTATTTATCAATATGGTGCTCGAACCTTTTTTACCGGTCTCTCACAACTCGGAGCTAAAAATGCTTTCAAGATGCTCGCTCAGAGACAGTAAGTGGGTTGGAAGTGATGTCGCTTATCTCGGACCGGATCTCTCACAAGTGCTAATTATTTTAGGTAACTCTGTATCATTTGAAGTGCACTTCACACCGGTCTGTGTAAAATGCTGCTGAATGGCTAAGTGGAAAAACCCAAGCCAAATGCAATGTGTTCGATAAATTCACCTAGGTAGGTGCATGTTAAGGTAAACTGACTAAAGACAAAACGACCGTCAGAATCGTTAATTTCATTGGGTTTCCAAAGTATGGTGTCCTTGATACAAGTTAAAGTCAGGGTCTACTTCGCAGCCGCACGATTCATACTGCTTGTGGATCTGCAACGTGGTCAATACAAGCCGAAGCTGCCAGAAGACATTCAGCGTTCAGCAATCAGTATCTCAGAAGTGTTGTTTGGGTTTGGTGGGAACATCATGTTGGCTGCGCTGATGTTTGTGAGCTGTTTTTTTTTGCTGAAAAAGTGACAACAGACGAACTGGTCACAAACTAAAGGCTACATTGGTTAGGACATCCACCTAGCATATCAGATCACTGCCCAGCTTACAGCTCTCTTCTTTCTCAGTCGTATGTTTAGTGAAAAAATCTTCCATTTCGTCTGAATTGAATGATCCAAATATCCAATATTCTTGTATGTATTAGCGCGATACGGTAAACCACCATACTGTGGTCGTCATTACTTATTATCTTGACACTGGAAACTCATTGTGTTGTCATCCAGCTTAGCTTGAGTAGAAATCACTAAACACGAAAGATTATCACGAGTACGTGTTCGTTTATTACGATAACGATTGTCGATAACTCGAGTAACACTGAGTTACTTTGGGTTGCTTCAATCTATTATCTCCAGCTGTTTTACTCAGTAGGTATTTCAAATGCGACACGAATGGTGCTACGTTAGTGCCTCAAGCTAAATTGTGGGCTAAGTCATACCAGGTCAAAAGGAAAGGAGTTTGTGAATGTGCGGGTTTGTGTATCAGCTTTGCCGGCACATGAGCCATCGGAAATGATAGTTAACTACTTGACATGGGTCTGTGGCATGGGACATTTCCATCGTGGTATGTCCTTTTGGACATTAAAATCACCATTTTGGGAACCCTTAAGTATCTCATCTCAAGTTCTGCGTGGTAGGTGGAGGTTGTATGGGAGAAAATTCTATTCCTCTAAAACTGTATCCTTGGTGAAATGTCTCCTTGAGAGTTAGCGCTGTACTCTCTTCCAAGTAGCCGCAGATCAGCTGTGGTAAGTCCTTAGGTGAAGTCCTCGACGAATGAAAAATTCCATACGTGTATCTTTTTGGAACTGATATTGCATGAGCGCGGGAAATTCCTCAGCGATTATCCCTCGGTTCTCCAGTTAGTGTAGGTAAACGGGATCATTATTCGAACGCATAATTACTTCATTCTTTCGTGTTCAATGCCCACATCCTTTGCTCTAAATCCCCTCAAGTTTCGAACATAGGTAGAGTTCACTTGTTTCGTATCTCATACCCGTACTTGCTCTCTCCAATCTCTGACTAGCCTGGCTTACCGCTTATTATGGGTTCCCTTCCTCTCACAGATTTGGTTATCAGAAAAGACGATTATGTAGTAATGTCTCTCACTTATTCGGTGTGAAACCCTCTGTCCTAGTGATGACAAGTGTTTTTTTCCCGAGTAGGAGAAAACGTACGTTACCGATATTCCCGATATCAACACACTGGTTACGAATAACAACGGCTAACAGGCGTCAAACCACTCCACAATGTTACCATATGAAGTTCCTTTTCATTTCAGGAATTATTCACCAACCTTATCGAAACATCCAACTATTCTGGTATTAACGGCACCCGAATACTCTGCTGATCTTGGGGTATGAATCAGCTTCATCCCTCGATTCAGCTACCTGGTTTTCTTGGTAACCTGCTTCGTCGTTATGTTTTATTTTCGTGCCTGGTTTTATTGACTCGCGGAATCCCCAACTAACTGAGAACTGTTTTGTTGTTACCTTCGATCCTGTTCCTAGTTGCTGTTTCGGGTTTTGGGTCTCAACCCCCGAAAGCCCATCCCCGTCGGGTCGGGTCGAGTTGAGTAACACACAGTGAGACCGTGAGAGCTTGGAAGAGTAGACGAACATTTCCTCACTCACTCGTCCCAACACATACTATCACCAATGCGAACCTACAACACGTAATCGCAAATGCATGTTGTGCACTGACATGTAAGTAAAAAGCCCTATCCTAAGCACACCGCCGTACTAGGTTGGTAACTATTCACGTGCTGTCCCCAGTATTCGGGTAAGTTTATGCGCCACTCTTAATCTAGTGCGCATTTGTTTATGTTTACTGATGCGTTTTGTCGCTGCAGTTTTGTATTAGGCTAGCTATATCAACTGTCCCATACTTTTATTCGGTTTACTCTTCTTTTCGTTGGTCTATATCTTTTGAAGCTTCCTGCGAGTTTTGAGAGATACCTTAAAATGCCTCGCTACAAGCACTTGTATTCAACAATGTCTGAGTGTTCTAATTGATCTAATTTTTTCGTTTCCAATTCCATGACGCTTTATCTTGTGGCATTTAAAAAAACGTGTTTGTAACGATTCTATGCCTAAACACACGCTAGTAGAATGGGACAACCGCAACTACAAATCACTCGACGTTGTGCCATTACTGACCTAAACATGTTCAGCGACCATCGATTTGTTGTTTGTCCTGTCCTGAAATCACTTGTCTGTCCAATGATCATCTATTTCAACGTAGAAGAACATCAAAACCTGTGCTGATGGGAATAAAACGCTCTGCCACCTACATGTACGTAATTTACTGCATCGTAACAAGGCACGGAATTACAAAACTGCAATTGAAGTTCAGCTGTAGTTAACTCCTGGTGCAGATTTTCCAGGTCTCAGTGTATCACGTTATATGTAATTCCCGGCAAATAGTTGTGGTTGTCTGGTTTGTTGTGCGACAACCTTCATTGTCCAGTATACAAAACATTGTCTAGCACAAGGGTAACATGTACGCCAAAAACTTCAATTTCTCTCTATTTTCAGTGTTTCAATTCCACAAAGTTCCCATCTACGGAGTGTTTATCCTCGGCTGCGGCGGTGGAACAATCACAGTACTGTGTATCAAATTATTTATGCTTCCCTACTTGCGGAAACGCATCATTGGTGAGCCCAACTATTCTTTATCTTCAGTGGTTACCTCTAGACTGCAGCTTTGTTTTAACCGTAGTCTGTGGAGCAGATCAGACGCTTCATTCCGGGCAATCCTTGCTGAGAAGCCTCCGAAGGTATGGGTCATGGCTGATGGAAATGCTGTGTTTGGCTCTTCAGTGGGTCCACTCTGGAATTGAATGTAACGAAGCCTTTTGATTCCTATCGGGACCTATCAGTATAGGATAGTGCAGGTATGGTCCTTGACTTGAACTCGTTAGCACATGACAATCCTTCATGATGGCTTCCATCTTGAGGGATGATGTGCCCTACCTGAAAGAAAAATTGCTCTGACTACCCGATCTCCAATTTTTCACTAACTATTGATAAACGGTGCATTTGTGCAAACGTGACGCACAGCAGCCTCCTGCATGGTTTGTGAACGTGCTCAGGTTTGCGTGAGAACTCGGATACTCTCGCTCTTCCCAACTTGATTCGAATGAACATTAATAAAGTCTACACGAACCAAAGCAGAACTAACCGAACTGATGCATGGCCGTTGAGGTTCTCACGGACTCTAATCTATTCCGCTTGTGTCCAGCAATGTCAATCGTAAACACCCAATCCACGTGACTTTTGTAACCTAAGTGTGATTAACAGCAGCCTGGAGCGGATAATAGCAACATCGAAATGGTGTCCCGAGAAGGCCTAGTGGACTTGAAGAGAGCTAGCTTTTGGAGTAATCACCATGCCTTCCTTGATGGGTTTCAGAAACAGTCCGTCTTCTCCTCGGTCCAATTTGTAGTGTTGTCTGCTTAGTCATACATCACTTTGGGCGGAACGTCTCTATATATCTGAATACGTTGGTTCAGTAAACGCAAAATATTTCCACGCGTTTGTAGTGGAACAGGTCAGCGGCCTTTGTGGCCTTTCTGTCGCATTCGACAAACAATGACACAAGTACCGTACGATCGCACAGTGTGAGATGACTGTGCGTAGCTATTTTCATCAGTTCCAGATGTATGTAACCAGCGGCCGGGGTTCCTTTGTCAACGGTAGTTACGCCAAGTAGTAACACGAGTAATACAAATCCAATGTCGCAGTTACTGTTGCCGTTAACTCGAAATGGCACGCCCTTCCCAACACGGATTAAACTACGTCAGGGTTCAGTTAGAAAAGCCTTAGAAGAATCCATATCTACTGAGGTGTTACCAGCTACATTATAGGTCATATTTAGTGTTTATTCTGGAACAACTGCATCAGAAAATGAAACGCGCTCAATATCCAGTCTGCTGGCCTCCACTCTCGATTTGCATCCATGAGAGTTGTCAATCTGGGAGTTCTCAGCTCAACTGCACAATGGGCATTTATGTTCCCAAGTTGGCAGTATATCGAAATATTGGTAGCTCAGTTGTGTTAACTTGTCGTAGGTCAGGTGGCTGTTGGTCGGTCCGCCAAGCTTGACAATTTGCTTGCAAACGTCTCGTCATCAGTGTGCGCATTGATGATGTCCCCAAGTTCAAGCCATCTAGCTCTCCCTACGTCACAAAGGCACAGGTGACTAAAGGTCTGAGGGCATTCAGGTGTCCAATTAAGAGGTCGCAACCGTAATGCAATTCGCCTTGGCTACATGGCTCCTTTGGGATTCGGTTAAATACCATAACTAAACAATCTGGCTAGTATTGTCCACGCTTTACTAATGCATGCATTGCCTTCACAAGATCGTGGCTAGTGAAGTTACCAGGATACGTTAGCCAATCAACAAACTTGAGCCCCGCGACTTGAATTTTTAGTGGGATACTAGGGGTTTGAAACCCGAAGCACCAGTTCAAACTTCAAAAGTACCTAAGCACTCTAGAGCAACACCTGGAAAATTCTGCTCAAAGTGGATTGTGCGCACTGATGATTATGGAATAACAGGTCCATTAATCTTACTTGGGAATCTATTTCAGACCTGTCCCGTTCACAATGTAACGGGTTTGTCATCGGCAAAATGTTTATGGATGAAGGCTTTTTATTACAGAATAGATTAGAAAACCCATTCAATCGTTTTCGAGATTTTACCCATATTGAGGCCCGTTGGGTTGACCTAGATGGGTCGGTGGTGTGTCCATGTAAGCAGATGTTTCAGATTGTCTACCTCAGAACTACACATCTACCTAACAATCTTGAGCGATTCATCTGACTAATGTCTTCCCCCCTTAACATCTAATCAAGTTCCAGGCCGATGGCTTCGATACTGTAAGGTTTCCAATTTTGTTCGAGCATGGCTAATTTAACACTTGATCAGGGGTGGAATCCTGGCCTCTTTGCTAAAATCATCCTCCCCAGTTCAGGAACATTTCGACTGTTTTATTCCATCTGATGATGAGACGTTGTCCGATACTTTCCTTACTAAACTAGCATTTGTACACAGCGGAATCCCATGAAGCTTCATGTGACGCCACCCTTCCTGGTCGAAACGTCGGTTGGTTTCACTCAATAAGCTCACTATGGAATCATTAGCTAGTATTTTCACTATCGAAGATTTTAGGGCCGCCTTCTTGAAATAACTTACCAGGGAGTGATCAGTTAGTCTGCATGCTGAATTCATAAGCCGGTAGAGTTGAAGACAGATTGATAGACGAACTGGATGTTTGTTTGATGTAAAGTGGATTGCGCAATTGTGATTTCAAGCTTTCGGTAGAATCACTTAACTGTTTGTCTGTTCGTTTGTTTGTTCTGGTCCTCTTCATGTACCTCCGTCGGTTGGATTTTTCAGGTCCATTGAGAACGTAAGCGAGTGTACAGAATAACAAAAAATAGAGGTAAACAATCTGTCGGTTGTTTCTTGCCGACGGTGATCTTTGTCTCAATGGGGTTATCTATTGGCAATGTGGTGGAATATAGGTAGCTCGGGTGGGCTGCTTGGCTGTTGGTCTGTTCTCCGAGCTTGACAGTTGGATTGCAAACGTTTCATCACCAATCGAGGTGACATCGTCAGTGCGGGGTTGAGTGGGTGTTTTTAATTTTGTGACATGGTTCAGTAATTTAAATAGTGTATTGTTTCAGCTCTCAAGATGAAATAGTGGGGAAATTTTGATCCCTCGTTTATGGTTGTGGACCAGCTATAATTTTCGTGTCGGGATAGGAGGACCACTGTTCAAACGATAGTGATATGAAACGCAATCCAGTGAACATCAGTGGTTTTGAGATCTGGATTTGAATACATTTAGTGTTGTAATGAGTCCTGTGGTCAATTCTGATATGCAGTCCGCTACGTAGTTCAACCTGGTTGGGGGAATGTGGCGGTATCGGTCACATGACTCTCTAGTTGACAGGACGGCAGTCAAATTTCCTCATTAATTCATCTCGCGACCTGAATCAATGAATAACTTAGGGTCCTATAAGCCATACGCGCGCAGACGCGGTCGGTAGTAACATGGAAAAATTCTCAATCCAAGCGTCATGTGATTACTTAACTGTCCGAAGGAGGACAAAGCGTGTACTGGCTTGCAACTCAGGATTCACTATATTCTGCCTTTATATATAGTTTAGTGAATTAGCATTCCTACTTAACTCAGGATGGAAAAAGGATAGTTTCTGGGGAATGTAGTGAAAATAGAGCGAAAGTCGTTGGGGACCATTGCACTCGTTGTATATTTGACAGTTTAATTTGAATCTCTCAGATGTACAGCTCTGTTCAACATCCATGTTCTTTTCAGTTTTGGGAGCTTTCGACTGACTCTATAGATTACCTTAAAGAAAGTAGAAGTATCCGTTTGGTGTCCTGTATCAGATGGGTGAGCTGCTTACCCATCGGACGAAATCTTTCGCTATCCAGGATGGAATTTACTCAGACATTCGTTTAGACGACAGCCTCGTCGTTTGGCCAATTTCACGAACCCCACAGGGACAAGCAAGCTGAGGGACATACATCAATGTAGTCTGACGACCATTCAGTCTTCCAGCTGTTTTCTAATCATGCGTATGCGTAGTCAGGCTGCGTAGAATATGCATTTGAACATCTTCGTTAGCTTCTGCACGAACAATTGGTTAACTGTGTCCCCTTGTTTGGCATATACAAGCAGACCGGATTCAGTGGCAGTGATGACTATTCTTCTTGCTGTGTTTGGTTTCACACTTGCTTCTAAGGGCCTATCGGGTAGGGTATTGTCACGAAGCCTGTTTAAAACTAGTTCAGTTTCTTGCTAAAGTATCTTCTATGCGCAGTTGCGTTGTTCCTTTGGAACAACCCCATGCCAGATTTATGTTCACCTCAATAGAAAGTGAATATACTAGACCACCTAGCTTGCCTTTCTGAAGAAACTACGGGTGTGACGGTTTGATTTTAAGTGACGGGTCAGCAGTATGTACTAAATGTCAATTTATCGTCCCGTTCGGCTTCATAGTTAAACATAATGGAGAAGTGTTCCTTGTGAAATGCTTCCCAAATAAACATTAGACCAACATTTGGATTGCAAAAACGAATAAAGCATGATCCGCTTAGTGTCCATAAGGTTCTAGAGATATTACTGTGTCGGGTGCCATTTTATCCTGGCCATAACTATATCGGCTAGGACCAGGACGAAGGGTGGACCCCTGGTGGCTCATCTGTTCACTGGGAAAAGTTCCCGTTGAATAATTACTGTACATTCATAGTTACTGGAAAACAATGCGAATCCTGTGGATACGTTATGTTTGGAGTGCATCACATCGGTGATTAAATCATTAAATAACCGAATATCTCACGTAGCGTGAACAGAAAGTATCGTTTAGGAACTTACTGAAATATTTTCCAATGTAAGGACAACTCAACGTACTCGTTTCTGACGAGCTGCGATTTGCATGTCGAGAACGTGTCTCAACGAAGCACCTTGCTTGACGGTTTTCGGAGGCGTTCTCATTGTCGGTTTTTACGTTCCGCTAGTGTCCATTTGTCTGTGCTTTGCTGTTGTCATAGCCACCTGGAGAGATTATATGTTGAACTGCCTGGCAAAATGTTTACCGGCCAGACCTGGGTTCTCACTAGTACTTCCCCTAGTGGTTTCCCTTACAAACTTTACATTGATGAGACCTTAATTTCAACCTCCGATCAGTCTGCCTTTCAAGCTACTTGGTATTTAATGTACTTAGTGTTCACTGTTCACTGTAACAGTTTAGTCCTCCTGACTGTTTTTTTTAACTGGGTGCACCGATGGAACACTACAACGTTCAGTCCACTGCAATATCACACGGAACGACCAGTACTTTCAGTTCACGAGCTTTACCCTGCTAGTCTAAAAACGTGCTGTGCAATGGTGCTTTTTGATGAAGCCGGAAAATATACACTGTAGAGCAGCCGGTGGGCCAAATGGGTTTTCTAAAAGAAACAGTCGTAGCAGACGGTCATTCCGAAAGTTTCATTCCTCTAATCGGCAAGGCTCGACCGACAGTCAAACCTAATTATGTCATCGTAAATAGGGGTGTCCACATGCCTGGCGCGTTCACAGATGACAGCAAAACAACGAATATTCTTGAGAAAGATCAACCTTGAACGAAACCTATCCGGCTGTGGATTGTCCAAGCGCGTCTGATCTTTCTGCCTCATATATTATCCGCCAGCTCATTTGCAATTGTGGTGACGGTTAAGTTAGCAAAACACACAGATAGTTTCCGCAAGAAAAAACTGCACTCTTCCAAAAGAAGTATTAATTGCGATTCCGCAACAAACAAAACCAGCGATCCTGACTTGAACGTTTTCATCGATAACATGACATGTAAATAAGACAGGCTGCTTGTGTGACCTGGCGACGCGTTTTCGATCTTCTCACTTAATTCAAACTCGAAACTCATTGAAGCGATCCCGAGCAGTACCAGACAACCGGTCTTATGTGTACAGGTGTTGATTAGGCGCTCTTGTTCACTGTAGGATTAACCTACCCTGTCCCCTCCACAACGCACACGTGAATCCGTTAACGTTGTTTGACAATAATGTTGGTAGCTCAGTGGAAAAACCAACGATCAATGTGCCATTTTCGTTCTTTTTGTTTTGTTGCTATACTTTTGTGTGTTGCATGTATTGTGTCTACCACGGATGAACACAAAACGGTATGTCGTCAGTTGCGACTTCGTGTTGTTCCTACAAAATGGATTGTGGGCAGGCATTTTTTCAACTTTCTCTTTTGTGTTCTCTTTTGAATGTGACTTCCGTAGAGTTAACTGCTTGATTCCCCTAACACACCTTGAAATGATCAGCGTTTCTCCCGTTGTATTTTGAGCACTGAGGTTACGGACACCATACTTACACCATAGTGCTGACGAACGGTTTACATAGAGCTTGGTCTGGTCGCACCACATCCACTGAGCTCGAGATGGCTCAGTGGTTAAGGCGTCAAGTTACTACTCGGAAGGTTCGTGGTTTTAACTCGACCTCTGCATCTTGACTGCTCCTGTCTAGCCATGGGCAACCTGCCAGTATCTCAGCCTCCTTGTTTCTTTTGAGTGGCATGGCAGCTAGACACCAGAAGGGTGTTACGGCTGGAACGATTATTCTATTATTTTACCACATTCAGGTGGTTAATATTGGCGAACGAAACAGGCCCATTTGTGGGGAATTTGTTTATTTCTTCTCGTTGCACCCCGCAGTTTCGGCATGGCCTTCATGGTATGCTTTGGGGAAATTCACAATTAGTAGCACGCTTGAAGAAACGATTTTTCGATTGATGAGTAGTTTGTATTTCGATGCTTTCTCTTATATTTTCCGATGAGTGTCAGAGAAATCCATGTAACTCGATGCGTTTTTTACCGGATCATTACGGGGCAGAACATGTTCACCTTACCTCTTGTTATGTTGAAGATCTCTGGTTGTTAAGGCGCCCTCGATGCTTTTTAGTCATCTTGGGATCCTAGGCCAGTGATGACAGCGATGTCGGTTGTATTGAAAAGTATCTTCCAGATCGGTTGCCTGATAAGACAAGACTTGTTTTCTTTCTAAATCGAACCACATACCAAAACTACCCCCAAGACACCTGTTTGCAGTCTGACATGGTGATTTAAAGGGACACAAATTCCTCGCTAATGACAATATTATCGACCGCTAGAAAGGCTTTCGTGAGATATCCGTGCAAACCGCTCTAAGCGAATTTTGCTTGTTCATACTATTCAGACAGATACCATCGGGTACTCATTCAAGTCAGGATCAGCAAGTATGGATCTGTCTCGGCAGTAGGATTTACAGATTCTAAGCTCACAAGCTGGATGATCAGATGAACTCAATGGACAAACACATGACACACAAGTCTCGAAGGGACCATGTGATATTTCTCGGTCAACTATTCGCAGTAGAAAATAATCACAGTCGGTGCTTTCTGAGTTCATGTTCTAACAATTCAGGCGAGTGGTTTATTTGTCTCCTCACCATGGTCGCCACTTTTGGTGTTATAGCAACATATTAGATTCGTCAGCTTTCTAGCGCATCCATGTTTACAACCGTAGAAATAGCAAAGGGTTACATCGGTCTTGATAATTGCTTCTCTGGGATCAGTTAGAAACTGTTTTTCTCCGATAAGAAACTCAGTGAATTAACTAAAGACCGTTACGAAAAACACCGGGCTTCATGTCAACGTTACCATTATTATTTTCTGAACTCCTGACCATTTTTTAACGAATTCGGCTGCTTCGGTGAACTAGATGATGAAAAGCCCAAATTGAATATAGCGAGTAGTCCGTTCTTGTGTTTTGTTTTGTCGGGTTTGATTGCTACAATTCATACAAACTCAAAGCTTTCTATCGACAACATTACATTACTCATGTAACTGCAACTGGTTTTACCAAAAGGAAATTTAATCACAAAAAGCTGTTGAAAATTGATCACTGTCAATGAGCAACCAGTGAATACCCCCTCAGCTAACCTATTTTCTCTCCTCATTCCGTTCAGCCGGTGATAACGCTGGACCCGGAATTTTGGACAAAATGTACATTGCCTGTGGTTGTCACAGACTGGAGATGTTCTGCCGAAAATGTAGACGAAAACGGAAAGGCAAACCGGACAATGACGTGGTCGTTGAGACCCCGTTAGATCTAGCTCCGAAAACCAACGACCTCCGAGATAACGCCGGCGTTCCGGAGGTTGCATTTGGCTCAAATCGAATTTCGAATACCCCGCATGTCAGACCTCATGGTGACACGGCGAATAGACTTGCGGATGGCCAGACAACAGCCGATCAAGAAGGCACAAATCCTCCTCCTATAGTGCGATCTGCCGGTACACATAGAGTTGTCTCTAGAAGTGAGTCATTATTGTGCATCATATTGACCGATATTCAACTGAAGCCCTGTGTATATGTTATCTTGCCCCTTGATAAATCCAACCCTACTATCCTACGGGCCACTGCGATGCTTCGAAAATTTTGTAGCCTTCCGAATTAAACAGCTGGTGAGAAAACATGTGCCTAGGAACAGCTGTTATATGCGGTGTATCACAATCTTCCTATGAGATATGTCCTTCCGCATATGCCTGCAACCCGAATTTTGATGCAGTGCGCTTCACTATATCACGCGAAACTACGAGTGCATCCACCCACTAAAAGATAAACAATCGTATAGATCTTGTTCATGTTTTTTGGTAATCTTATTTTTTCAGTGACAAGGTTCCCTGGTCAAGTATCCCCTAGGGAGGCCTTCCCTTGAAGTTGTCATACAATTAGTCTAACAGGGACAATTAGTATTTCTTTCATGTGACGTTTCATGATTGCTTCCGGTAACCGTATCGGTTTGCTGCCACATAACCATTCCACGATTGCCCCCGGTTCATTTGTCGGACGTTCGATACGACGTAAATCTGTCTGGCGTTCATATTAAATTTCACCACCATCGTGCCCATGAAGTGTTTTCGAACAAATCTCTTGTGGTTCTACTGACATCACCTACAATTTTTTTAAGCAAGGCAACAACTGCTTGTGTTTGTGTGTGTGTGTATATGTACAACAAAAGAGGAACAATCATTCACAATTTCGATAAAGTTGTTGATGCTTACGCCATCCAACAAAATATTTGTTTTTGCTATTCCACCATTTGTTCAAAATTCGACCCAGACTGAATGCATCTAAGGCCAAGAGAAAGGCTCACCCGCACCTGAAACACGAGAAAAAACGAAAAACTCTTTGATTGGACACATTACCGACGTCCAGTTAGAGCTTACGGATTAAAATATGGTAGCCTCAACATCAATAGATACCTATGATTGTATTCTACCGAAGCGACATCTCAGGAGGAAAAACAACTCACCTGTAGAGTCTACAAGTGTCCCCGGTGAGCCAGGATGTTGTGTGCGGTTTCCCTCCAAGCATAGGCTAAAAATACCCCCTTCTTCCTGGTAGTTTGCTTTGAGGAATATCTGTGATTGGGCGTTTTTCTAAAATTTCGAAGCAGTCAGGAAAAACAATCAAACAAATAGAAGCAGACCGCTGGAGGTGAGTTGATAAGAAACAATAATCGTTTAGCTTTAACACCTTTTCGGTACCTAGCTGCCATATCACCCGAAGGAAACACGAGAACTGAGATACTACCGAGTTACCCAAGCCTAGACACGAGCAGTTGATATGTCGAGGTTGGGATCAAAGCATGGACCTTCCGGTCAGTAAGTTTCCGCCTTAACCACTGAGCCATCTCGAGCTCACTAAAAGTGAAAACATGAGTTGTGCCAAAAAGCGGTAAACGGTTGGTTTACCTGCCCTAATCTCTCCACAGTCGCACACCAAATTAAGAACAAACCGTACAAACCATTCTCAACAAGCCGTTGGCAACCCTTCAATTTGGGAGTAACTGGCTTCGGACGGCCTCAAGGTCAAGCCAACCGTTTCCCGCTTATTTCTTTGATTCGTTCTCAATCAACTTCCGGCTGCTCAGGGGTACCAAGCTTCAAACACCCATGTGTTAATGCGTTCAAAGTCACGACGTATTCGCTCGGATTGTTCTCGACCAACAGTATCTTCCAACTTTCCGGAATGACAGGTTCTTTTTCATCCTGTAACGGTCTCTCATAGGAACTTTCGTTCGTTGACCCATGTGACCGCTAGACTGTCCAGTTTTCGGAATCAATGGATCATATAACTCCCCGCAGGCTTTTTCGCTGTGATCCCGTTTGTTTGACTTTGATTCATTAGGAGTTTCAATCATTGCAGCGGGGATCGTTCGTCTGACAAATTTTTAGTTAAAAAGTTTTGAGCTAGAAACGAGAACGAAATTTCCGAGGCCTCGTAGTTGAAGCACAGTTATGTTTTCAAGGTCCGAGATTCATCATTTTTCGCTGTAGCCTATGACCGTTTTGTGTCCTTTTCCTCCCACTCCATTTTCACAAAGCTTTTGAAGTTGAACCGGTTGAACAGGTGAACATGCAAACTCAACCGAATGGAAATCAATTTAACGCCTACTTGACTTCCATGCCAGCAGACTCGACAGATCACATGCTGTCAATCACCAAACGAGGGGTACTAGCTCAACCTTCTCTGCCGGCCATTGGAGAGGTGAGTGCTTTCCGCTGTCTGCACTACCAGACCTGCAAGTTGCGTTAGGTTAATGAGGTTCATTTTAAAACAGGCGAACAAAAGTATTCAGGAGAGACAACCCCTCCACAACAATCGATGATAACACTAGGCAGCCGGCGCTGGCGTGAATCAGAGATTTGTAATACGAAGAATTACAAAAGTTATTGCAAAAAATTACGGCCACCGACTGTACTTTTGCTCCCCCAGAAAATCAAATAAAACAAATTGAGAAACGTTTTCAATTCGTGTGCAAATGTCTTGTTATAGCCCTATCTACGGCTTCCGCCCCGCCAGATGGACCGTTTCCGACCGGTCTCATCAGCAGTCAATGTCGCATATGGCACAATGGCCTCAATAACTTGCAACTCACTGACTACTTTCGTCATGTCTATGTGATGATCGCTTGTTGCGCCTTTATTCGCAATAAGTAGTACGGGAAGGCTGAGCATAATTTTCTTGGCTTAGGACCTTTGCTCTCTTTATTCTGGCTCGTTCTCTCAGCCAGTTAGCTGACAGTCCGGCAGAATTGGTCTGTTTGTGATTGCGTGATGAGTCAGCATCTAACAGAAACATGAAAGCTAATTGTAACCTCATGTATCCAATTCATCGTTCGCAAACCCGGTGCTTGCTTTCGACAGTAGGGTGTCGAAATCACGAGAAGTGAAACTTTAAATCAGATTAGATCGAATCGGCTGAACGAACTGAGACAAACAAAAACGTCCTAGACACAACCTTTACAAGCAGGGATTCAAATTTCAAACTTTAGTGGAATGCGTGGAACTCACTGAGTACGAGAAATGGGGGATCTTGGAAACCAGTTAAATCAATCGACTAGTCAAACACCGAAACTCCCTATGACATGATTACAGCTTCTATTTTCTTTCCGGGAAACTGGCTCCCACCGGAGAAAAGGACAACTACCGGAAACAACTGTCATAGCAACGAATCCAGCAGCAGAAGCGATTTATCTTGTCACCGGAGCCGAAAATGGCAAACATCCTCATGCACCATACAACCACAAAACAAACCAGCAGACCGGCGCCACTAAACCACATGTCACGGTCAACTTAGCAGAACATGCAAAAGCACCAGCTTTAATCTACGATTAATACTAACGATAGAACTTAGTGGTGGTGCTTAGGGATACTGTCCATTTTTTGAAGTTGCCAATGTTTTGAGGCGTCACAGAGCAAGTGCTCCATTTGCGTTATTTTCTTGTGAATCTGTCATTCTCCTTTAGGCAATCGTGTCGTTGAAAAAATCGCAGTAAAATTGTTCCATAACCTATGTAAATTTTCCCACATTGTTTGCAGCATTTCCTCGCTCTCAGTATATTCATCAAACTTGTTATTCCAAAAGCCGAATCGTTTGAACCACACTGAATGGTGGTCCATCATCGCCTCACAATCTGTCACAAGCCTTCCCATTTATTCTTCGTGCGTTATTTGCACGCTTGCTACCCGTCTTCCTTGGTGGCAATAGTAATTGCTTTCCGGATCCGTGTGCATACCGTTTGTCTCTGTATGCGCGGGCTTTGTGACCTAAACTGCTAACCGACGAAACTCTTGTGTTTGTGTGGTTCTAGTGGCTAACGAGAAGCTGAGGAGAAACAGTTGGCACGGGAAACAAAATTGCTTCGCCGTTTGCACGAATCCAGCGTATTAGTTATGGAGATATCTTTGTCCAATTTTATGTAGATCGATCGTCCCACTTTTGCATAATCCTTATCAATGGCAGATCGCGTTCGCAAATGCCTACCTCATTCTTTCTCGATTTTGACTTTCAGTCCAGTGCTTTCGGTTCGTTTAAAATAATATCCCCCGATTGTTGGAACGTACTTTTGTTTTGTCAAACGGTTTACCCCGGAAATATCTGTGGGGACTGTTGCGTGATTTTTAAGCTTTTAGCTCGACAAGCTATGCTACTTGGAGTGACCATTACGCAGTACCTTATATTCCAATCAAGTGAAGTACCCAAGAGTGAGTGATATCCACAACTCCTTCCCATACGCTGGCTCACAAAGACTAACTGCAACCAGTGATAGGCGCGTTAAAGTGCACAAGTTACAACCGGAACAAACAACCCAGAGCTACCAACGACAGAGACATGTCGGCAGTCGTAACATGTGCATTTCAACGATAGAGACCTCAGATGATTATGAAAACAGTTTCAAGATCCAGCGGTCATATCTGTGTTGCTGTGGTATCATTCGGGCCTGTTCAAACAATCCCTGTAGTTTGTGAACTCTCTTAGGAGTACGTGAACCTGAAGTGTCTGCAGGTTGAATGACCGACGCTTTGAGAAAATCTGCGTGAACAGAATAGAACGGATAAGTGTCCCGGTATATTCCACATCCAGTTACGACGGCAACTTCACTTCTCTTATTTACTGCAAATTTGTTCCCGTGCTGCTGACTCAAGTGAGAATGACCTCATTAATAAATTATCGGATAACTCAAAAAAACTTCAGGTCATCGAAATTGAATCTTCGGTGAAGAATATTGTGATGTACTTATCTGAATCATGAATTACTGGGTAGTACGTGGGCCGTTTTTGGTTGCATCACGGCTAAGCAGCAGTTTGAATGCGAGCCGCATGGAAGACCCAGTGAAAACGAAAAATTTAAGGTGCCGTACTGTCCTTACTAAAAACAAAACTGATAGGGATAATTCTTGGTACTCTATTGCATCTAGAGACTGCTTCGGGGACCTGGTCATGAGCTAGCAATCTTTGCCCGAAAGTTCGAAAATCATGTCGAAAGTGCACCCAAAATGGAGGACACATGTAGCGACCAACCTCAGAGAAGAATTGTATGCAGCTCAAGTGCATAGAACGCTCCTTGCTCTCGAGCACTGATTAAAATTGACTCTATCTCAGCGGCCAGCCGAGGATGTTTGAAGAGAATACCTGGAAAGAGAAAGTCGTTGACGATGGGAGCTAATGTTTCACGCGAATTCGATAACAATACGCTTGCGATAATCACCAAGTGTTTTTCATTTCAGTTTTCGCTTATCGGATCAGTTCTGATGGTGGAAATAAAACGTTGAATTCACCTAAATGACGCTGCCTAATGGAGTACGGTTTCTCACATTGAATATGATGTTTCTGACCAAAATCTACATAAACAAACTTTTTTTCATTTTTTTATTTGAGCTGTTCCTCAATCATTTCCTTTTCGACAGGAATCCTTATAGGACACAGCACCGGATTTTCGACTGATCAGTAATGTCTTATTTCCAATTTAAGCCTATCCAATGCTATGCAGCGCAAAGTGCCCTTTCAACCTAAGCATTCCTATTCACAAAGGATAAAGGTCTGTGGGATTGTCTTTGGCTTACACCGAACTTTCTGTTATTTTGGCATGATGTCAAGTCTGAGTAAAATCAACCCGAGTTTGAAATCAGTAAAAGTTACTCACGTATAACCTGTGAAGAGGCGAACATATGCCTAGCCTTTATTGAGACTCATCTGCACTGCATTCGTGCGGGTGTTTCGGGCACGCCTGCAAGTCCACTACAAAGAAGTCGATCACCGTCGGAAAACAATCATAAAGACTTCCAATAACTTTTTGAAAAAGCAGACACAATAGCATAGCATATGAATTCACGAAGCATTTAGAAGCCTTAAGGGTCTATTTTTGATTTCAGCTTGAATTCATCCATAATTAGCCAGTTCAGTCGCCCTTACTGGGCTCGCAAGCATCGCCTGCTTTCAAGTCCGAATCATCAACTGTGGCTCAAGGAAAACAGTTTTGTCCACTGGCAGATTTCCCAAATTAGCACACGCGACCCCAGCCTTTGAGATTGTGCATTGACCTCATCCGTCACACTATAATCGGAGCTAATACAACTTCCAAGATACGTAAAATGCTCCACTAACTCGGGTGCTGATCGCTGGATTGCAAGCGGCCTGTTCAGTGACCGTGTGTCCATGAGCATGTGTACAAAGCGCCTATCGCTTTGTTCAGTTTATCCAAAAACACCTGTGTCTTCCTTTACCCTTCGAAAATGAGAGTGATGTCGTCTGCATATCCCAGGTCGACGAGGTTTCTGTCAGAATTTTTTTGGACATCAGAGCTTTGAAGATCTTTTAGTGTTTGCTTCATTATCTCGTCGATTGCGAAATTCAATAGAAATGTTGGGAGTGGACATTCTTGTTGGACTCTACTTGTTGTATAGAAGGCTTTGGAGGACTCTTCGTGTACTTTCACAGTCCCGCAAGTCCGAGGTTACAAAGAACTTATGACATTCACAAACTTCTGGGGTATTACTTCCTAATCAGGCGTGTTAAGAAGAACAGAGCGGGGTCAGCTGAGCTAAATGCATCTCGGAAATCTAAGAAGACCATAACGGTGAGTTGCTTATATGTATAAGGTTGTCCTAGCGCCTGAACACAACCCCTACCAGACCGAAATCCCGCTTGATTCTTTAGAGTCAATGCTTCACGAGTCAACATCACAATGGCGCCAAGAGTCTCGTTACAAAGGAGTTAAGTTGATCCCTCTGTGAATATCACGCTCAACACTCTTTTTTTGCAAACGGGCACTATTACTGACTCACTTCAGTTGTCTGGGTCAGTCTCCTTCTCCCAGATAGCAACAGTCAAATCAGACAAACGCTGACTGAAGGCCTTTCCCAGATTCCTGATCGGCGCGGATGAAAGGCCATCTAGACCACGAGCTCTCTGACGCCTGAGAGAAGATATGCTATCATAAACCTCCTAGGCCATAGAAGGTTCCAGGTTCCAGTACAGTCCAATAATCTGAATGAATAACAGCACGTGGCCACGAGAATCGTTGTTCAAAGTGCTCGGCCCAACGATCAAGGCATCCTTCTTCATTACAGATGATCACAATTGTATCATCCTCGATAGCTTCACTCACGAGCGATTTTCGAAGACTCAACTGAAATAACCTTCGGCCATTCCAGATAGATTTCTCCCTTAACCTTTCATATCCAATATGGCTGAACGTCAGCGTGCATATTATCTTTCACTCGAAGTATAGTAATTCACTGAGGTGAATTTTGTTCGATGGAGATGGGAACATTTGTTCGAGACTAAGCCAATGCCACTGTTCTGTCTTATATCCGTTGCTTCAAAGAAGCCGGATGTACTGCGCCGAAGACGAGGCTCCCGACATTTTGTGAAAATGTGACGATCTAGTTCCAGTTCGAATTGACATCCGATGGCAGAGCACTCAGAAGAGAGTCCAGGAAACAGTTCCAATAGTTTCGTTAACCTCAGGATCTGCAAGCCTCTCGGATGCTAAGCCACCCCGGACGAATGCATGGTCAGAATCCACTTCAATGTTCCAGGAGGAGTGGCAGTCAGCTATTGATCCAGGCTATCGGTAATTGATGGCGATGTGGCCAATTTGGGACCAGGTCTGGCACGCTGCTGGGAGGACACCACGTCACCATACAGTTTCGTCACCCCGGGAGGCAGTATTCCATCAGGACTGTTTGCGGTCAGCACATCGCTGAAGCAGTCGTTTGACGTTGTCCCTACTACATGTTGGCCAATTAATTAAGTCTCAGCTGCTCTAATTCTGTCCAACTGTACCTTCAAATCTTCGGCAACCACAACAACACCTTGGATCTTAGAGTGCAGTAACAGAGCACTCAAAATGTGAACATTCCATTCCTACTTGCCAATAGTGTGAACATCTCCGAAGGCCACCAAGATGGTGTGCATTGAACCACCTGTTTGGCTACCAGATTCAGGAATGTGTTTCACCTGGAGTCAAAACAACGTTGTAAACATCCTTAAACTTAGATTTACTACGTGGAAAATGGAATTTTTAAACTCTTTGGGTAACCCTCCCCCTTCGGTCGCGTCTTTGGTATACAACGACTTTACGTTTCGGCACAGGTTGCTAAAATGACGCAAACATGCTGGATTTTATGCACTAGTTTCCACATCACCTTTGTTTTAACAATCCAACCCTATCCTGATGTGGTTACACCAGCTGGCATCCTCGAATGTGTAAACTCATTGCTGCAGTTTCGCCCTTCGTCATGCATGCGGAAATTCCTACTGCTTTTGCACGAACCAGTTGGAGAATACACATCATGCCAGAGGGTATAGCGTCTAACTGAAAGTGCTTTGAGTACGGGATTCAAATTATCGGTTGCTTTCCATTGATGTATGCTTTTCCGTCTGGAGAGTCATGGACTTTGAGCTGGTGGTCAACATCTTTACAGAAATAGACGACTGTTGATGCTAGCCGGGTACCTCGGTTGGAAAATACTGTGAGATGAACGTACTCTGTAGAGTGTCTTTCCTTGTTTCATCTTCTTTGTCTTCCCACAGTACAGCTTTCTTCATCATATACTAATGGTTGAAAACACCCCGTCATGCTCTGTGGCTACGTGGATTCGTGTAACATTTCCTCGAAAAACAGGGTTCGAAATAACGCACCCCTTAGCTGAATGACAGTGGCAATGTCTAATCTGGTGCTGACAACCATTCTCCTTTCTGCTCTGAGGCACAGCAAGTAATTGCTTTGCTTTAATTTCGAAAGTATTGACTTCTGCGGCAGCATAGGTGTCCCATGTGGTTATCTGACTGTCCGAAAATATCAAGCTTCAAGGATAATTGCAATAACGATTTGTTGATAATGCATATGATACCACAACGAACGATTCCCCAGAAGTCCCCAAGACAAGCGCCGATTTTTTGAAGCGGACAGTGTTTCTCTGTGTTCCTCATTATTCTGCTGTCTCCATTGACGACTAACAGTCACCTGAAAGCAAGACAATGCACCATATTCTTTAGGACATGTTCATCATCATCTATCTTGCATACTTAGGTATTTTAAATTTCTATTCTTCTGTTGGCTTTAGCGCACACAGCTCTGAAATTCAGTCGACATCTGTGGCTTGTTCTTGCATAGTTGCATTGCTTGACGCTCATGTGTGTGTGTGTGTGTACCTGCTAGGCACATACATTCGACAGCTGATAGCCTAGTTCACGGTTCCAGGTTTATCAATTACTAAGAAGCAAAACGTTTTTGAGACACGGGGAATCATTTACTTTTTTAAGCTTTTACGAATTTGCCGACATGAAATGTGTTTAATTTGGTTCCATTCTATCCAACACCCATTCATCTGTTTCCAGGAGGATTCCGAAGGTCGCGAACCTGTCAAGGACCGTCCAACAGAAGCCAGAGTTTTTTGGCTTCTACAGATACTCACCTCTGTCTTCGGTTCGTTCGCTCATGGAGGAAATGATGTCAGGTACCTCGCAACATTAGCTTTGATCGCATTTTACCTGTTCTATGGCTGCTACTTTTCTACTCACAAAAAATCGGTAGTAAAAATATCTTACGAGATCCTGGGTTTGGGTCCGTTGAGGTGGTTTTTGTGACATTTCAGTTACCTCGGCTACTTCCCATGGACAAGTGCTTAATGAAAAACAGTATTCAAGAGTTAAACAAAATGACTCACAATATGTAGTGCCTTCATATTACGATATTCTTTCGAACTGTCACCAATCCATTTTCCAAATCCCCATCCCCGTGGCAGGTAACTGTGAAAACAGCAATGGGTGGACCCAGGTTTGTGTCACCGCGATCGATAACCTATGTGTTTTCTGAAGTCCACAAATACTCTCTGCTACTTTCAATGAAATGAATATGTGAATAGCCGGGAAACTGAGTCTTAATTAAGCAACTGTGTTAATAAGCAGAGGGGAAAAAGGTCCAAAACGGCCACTGTCCGTCTGCTTCAATAGACACGAACTCCCCTCTAATTACTCCTATTTCCGTCAACTGCACCAGTTAGACCTTTTCTTGACGCGCTAACCGTTGCTCAATGACCTTGGAAGCCAATCCTAATAATGTCGTATGTTGTCATCAAGTGCTTACATTTTTGCTGCTTTAAGTATGTCAACTAATTTACTGAATTACAGATTAGCTGCAATTCAGCCTGTTCGCAAATATGATTACGTCAACTCTCTGACAAAAGAATCCAATATACATCGATAACGTTCCGTGAAATTTTTTTGCTGTCTTCACTGTCAACCGAACCGGTGCGGTCAGATGCAAAAATATCTTTTCCGCTTTCCCCCAAGCAACGCCATTGGGCCACTGATGGGTCTTTGGATTATCGGTGTTACGCAGGATGTCAACTCCAAAATGGCTAATCCTTACTGGATCCTGGTTTACGGTGGCATCGGTATCTCTATCGGTCTGTGGGTCTGGGGAAGACGAGTCATTCAGACACTGGGAGAGGATCTCACCGTGATAACCCCTTCGAGGTAGGTTGGTTTGGTATAAATTGGCAAAGGCTTGAAAAGTTGAAAATGCCAGCCACATACGATTCACGGTTTCATTTAGAGCGGTGAATGAAGATGACTGATTGCCCTCTGGCGAATTACATCATTTCAAAAATGCATGTATTTTATCGGTGTGGATAAGTTCATTAATTCGTCTGATATGTGAATCTTCATTCGTCCAAATAACTTAAAAACAAGCTTGGCCAATGTTTGAAGCAGACGGAAAAACAAGTCAGCCAAATAACTGTCTAGCCGCATGTTAGCTAGATGTTGGGTTCAAGTTTTTTCCAGTCCGTGTGCGTGGTTTAAAGGGGCTAGTTGGGAGAAGCTGCGTGGATTTCGTTCAGATCCGTTGATAATGAACTCATTATCGACACGTTCTTGTCAGGTACCACTGAATCGCTGCTCCAGTAACTTTGCGTGGTACATTATGGACACTGAATTTATCAATACATCTAACTTATTCACCTCCAAACGATTTGTTCCTACTCTTGGAAATAGCGTTATATTCGTGACTCTATGGGTCAAACTTATCCCGGCGATTTCTCAGCAGTTTTAGACCTGACCACCAGCGTCTGTTCACTTGGTGCAGTTCAGAATCATTAGGCCATGAACCTGAAACTCCGTCTCCCAGTAGGTTGGTCCCATACCAGATGCCGAATGCCGCTAGTGATGCATGGCTACACCTGAATGTCCTGCAAGCTGTTCAGATCACCATCCTGTACCACATACTATCAAGCCAGAGCAAAATACCTAAGTGCTGTTCTTCACTTTTACGACTTCTTGCAAAGTGACAGCATGGTGTTTTTCCGCCCTAAGATGACCCTTGGACACTGTAACCTCTTGATGTTCCATCTACTTCCGATGGGACCGTTGCTTTTTCAAGTACCGTTCTGCCGGTAAAATAACAAAATGTGTTTTAAATGGTCTAAACGGGGAAAGGGTATAATTAGCTTCTTTCCAGTGGCTAACGGCAAACGCTGTTGTGGACCCTTTTCTTAAATGACCTCCCCTCGGAGGGGTCGGATGGATTGTTTACCTAATAGAGGGAAATCTACGACCGTATCCGATGGATTAAACCGCCATATCCTGGCTGAGAAATCCATGAATCAAAGCCAACCCCTGCTCGAAATAGCTCGTGTTCTGGTGTGATCTACCTGAAACCGCATCGTTACTCATGCTTCCAGAGGTTTAATTTGCAATGTTACATTGTGATGGCTCTAAAAGCGAGTTAATTTTATTATTGTAGACAGCCATAACTGTCTGGTGCGTGATCTGCCATTTGCTGGTCTTCATTCATAAGAGATCTTTGCCTTCTATGTGTTCATCACCTTTCTGTTTATTCGTTTATTCAAGTGGCGTGTGCATTGAACTCGGTTCAGCACTGACTGTGCTGCTTGCCAGCAAATTCGGCCTACCTGTATCCACTACGCACTGTCAAGTTGGTTCGGTCATTGCCGTCGGACGCTTCCGATCCCGCGACAATGTGGACTGGCGGATCTTCCGTAACATTATAATCGCCTGGGTAGTAACCGTGCCAATGGCTTGTGGTATTTCCGCTCTCATCATGTTTTTGTTACGATTTGCTCTATAGTTGGAGGCTTTTGGATGAAACGATCAAACAGACAGATAAAACTTGTGGAAAACCAAGATTTTTCTATGTCGCTTTTTAGATCATTTTTTTCAACCTGTGTCATCGCAGTCAACTTGTTAGTCGCTCTCATTTTTTCGTCATTCTAGTCTATCATTGTATGGTTGCATCCACTGTACGATCACCCTCCTGGAACTGCTTCCTGTTCCTTCTTTTTGCCTTTTTCCGCTAGCCTGTCTACATTTGAGTCCATTCTGCTTTTTCATTTCTACTCTGATTGTTTGTCTATCCGCCTGTTTTGGAAAAGGTTTGTTTTCTCACAATTCGTGCAAGCGCATCAGCTTAAGAATGTGCTTGCATTCTATTGATCTAGGTCTTGTTACCGTTAGAGAACAACCACCTCTTTCATTCCGTTGCGCATGCTTACGTATGCGACCACTATAAAGTTCACCTTCACACACTTCCTATGCAGATAAACAAAGATGCGAAGGCATTTAAGTCTTCTATTGACTAAACATTGTGTCCTTGACGGAAAGATTACTTCCAATCCCCATTGGGTTGGTTATACTGTGCCTCTCGTTATGTTGAACAAGAGAAAATAAACTATCCGCTCTTCTGGTGTACCTGTGTTGTCTTGGTTCACAGCAACTTGGCATGGCACAGCTCCTCTTGGATAGGAAAGACCCGTTTTGTAAACACACCTGTCTTGTGCATCACTCGGTAAGATAAATCTAATTTCAACTTGACAATCATCTGTTGTTGTGAATTTGGTTGGGAAAGAGTTGTTTACTGCCACGTTGCGCGGCGTTTCAAAGCTAATTTTTTAAATTCGTTATAAGTAAGGTGCTCCCAGTGTGTTAACCAACCAAGCAACTGCGCCACTATAGAAAGTGGACTGTTTAGTCGCGAGTGGCGCGAATACAAACTGGTTCACCTCACACCCCAAATATTAGGCAGAATGCCTTGTTTTAGTCTGAAATAAAGTAGACCGCAACAACTCTAGTGCGTCAGGACGTCGCCTCCGGAGCAGTCTTTACTATCGTAAACCTTGTTAGAGGAACGGAAGGTGGGTGTCGATTCTCGTAAGGGTTAATAGGCCCTCATTCTAAATATATCATCACGATGGCAGGGTCTTTGAAAACTGGCTAAGATTCATCGGTCTGTATAACTAGCGCCTATGTCCAACTCGCGCTAAAAACTGTGGTTCTGGAAGTTCGTATGCCTATAGTGTTAGTCATTTCAAGAGTGGTAGTATTTTTTTCAGGTGGAGGGAACTTTCCCCAACGCAGTTATTTTTATTTCAAAGGCTTGGACGGTCAGCAGCAGTCTGAAGCATACCTTTCCTGACCGTTTACTACCTTAAAGGGTGCGTTCTCTGTGTGTGTTGATCGAATGTGGTGCGATGGCACTCAACCTAGAGTTCTTCCAAGCACCTCTCAGCAAAACCGAATCATGTCCGCATGTCCCATTACAGTCAGTCGAAACCGTTAGTGTTACGGCAATGAAGTCTTCCAAGCCGAGTATATTTAAACTGGTCACGAACTGTCAGATTTAGACTACTACTGATCGCAGAGGCTATCGGAATCCGACCACGGAAACAAAAAAATTGTGTCCGAAAGATGCGCTCGACTGTTTGTCCTGTTTTAGTGACATACGGGTAGCTCGTCTGACTCAATGATAGGCTTCGACAACCATCATCATCATGAAGGCATCTCACTTCGGTGTTTGAAAGTGGGAGAGATATTCTGTCTATGGATCTGAAAAGCCTATTTTGGCGTGTAACCCATTCATAGGATGTACATGGTCAGATATGAATAAGGCTCAGCGTTTGGTGTATGCCTCGCAAGGTAAATAACGCTAACGGTTTAGCGCATGGAGCTTGACACAAGTAGGAAAATAGGACGTACAACATTTGGGCTGAGCGTGGATAAATGATGGGATAAAATGTTCGAAAATTGTCTTATAGAGATTGATTAACGCTAGCCGGAAATTATCAAATGATGTCTACTCAGGGTGTGGCGCAGAGGTTTCCCCAAGCAGTCAGGCTCGATATAGCTCAGTAGTTAAGATGCTAGCCTACTCGACGGAAGGTCCGCGTCTCGAAAATGAGTTTGGCATCTCTACGGTTTCTGTCCAGCTTTAAGTAACCTGGCAGTTTCTCAGCCCTCGTGTTTCCTTCGGGAGGCATGGTAGCTAGGCACCAAAAGGGTGTTACAGCTGAACGGTCCCCAAACAGTCCATTCAATAGCCTGATGACCGACAAACTCCACAGGTTATACGCGGTCTTATAAGGTGGGCCTAATTTGCGATTCTCCATTCTGAAAATGGCCTCTGGAATGAGAAACGGGATACTTCAACAACTAGCGAGAAACGCTTCAGATGTAAGGAATCTGATCGTCCGGCTCATCTGCGTAAAGACTTTACAAAATCTTTCGCAACCAAATGCGACAGACAGCACCATATACTGGTACATCGTAATCAAATGCCTGACTGTGGATTCAAAATGGGTACGTCAGACAATACAGGTACTTCATTAGGATGCATCCAGGAACTGGTAATCAGCCCTAAACATTGGCCGATTGCATAAGAGGTCAACTGGGATACAGTTGCAGAACATTTCCTCTTCCAGGAAAGTGATGTGGTGCACAGCATGTTCACTTTTTTAGGAGTCACGTTAAGCTTGGGGATGGTTTTCTTCTGTATCGCCTTTTTGGAAAAGACGATCAAGTTTCCGTTGGCGAGGCTTCCGTACACGTTTAGATTTTTGCATCTCAACGACTTATCGTTGTTAGCACTTCGTGGGAAATCTACCGGCGCACAGGGTCATCGATTAAAGGTTCGGTATTCAGTATGTGTCGAAATCTATTTATGAGTGAAATGTTCGCTGGCCAGCGAATTTTGGCCTAGAATCATACTGACGTCTTGGCACAACACGCTACTCCTACGGATTCTGCAACGCATCAATAGTCCATCACCGGTTTCGTCATCCTCAGGGCTCATCAGGTAGGCGCAGTCCGAGTTTCCATCAGGCTTGTGTTCCATTTGAAATTACACTGCTGTTAAAGAAGGACTCGACTGAATCTCTCGTACATGGTATTCTTCAACTGACTGTGCCGCACAAAACCCGTCTCATTCTTTTTGTTGACAAGGTATTCGAGACATCGCAGTGTATTTTCTTGACGTAACACATTGCTCACACGCTAAACCCCATTATGTTTACCCGGTGAGCCCCCATAAGGACAAAAGCAGTAGTAAGCTGTCCAAAATTTCTCAGAAACTTTATAAGTAGTGTATTCTGTCAAGAGAATATACAGCAATATCTCGTTTACCATGATAACTGAAAGGTGAGGTGGTCTCCAGGCAGCGCATTAAGTGAGCAATTCATCCGAGTCTTTCGTTAACAGCAATGTAATTTGAAACTGAGTATATTTAGCCAATATTAACGTCTGTCGTGCCAGAAGTAAAAAGCTCCCTCGCTTGCAGGTCGCTAATTGTCGAATTGCATACTAGTGCTGAACTGCATCAATAGAGTTCAGCAAAATTCAAGAGGGCCACATACATCATGAGGTTTTTCGCTCCCCCTTCCTGTGCAGTAGACACCGGTACATTGCTTCGTCATGAACAGGTGCAGACTTTGTGCTCTCAAGTACCGAGATTTTCTCCAGCGGCCCCTTTGTCTGCCAAAACCAAACCTTAAAATAACCCCACATTATGCCCAGAATATTTGCGGATGCTTAAAAATCATTTAAATGGGATTAGGTAAGCAAAATAGGGCCCGAGCACCAAGATGTACAGCACTGATTGTTTCCACATCAAATCGGCCGAGCATTGTGAATTTTTAACCAGACCACAGCATTCAGCGGAAATTTTCTGATCAAACTTCTACGTGTACTTGCTACAGTCAGAAATTTTCAAACCTTTCATTCCGATAGGATAGTGACTAGTTTAGCTGTTAGTCAAGTAATGTTCCTGCAGGCTTGTGTCCTTAAATCCCCGGGTCTTCTTT
Source organism: Opisthorchis felineus (assembly GCA_004794785.1). Lineage (NCBI taxonomy): Eukaryota > Metazoa > Platyhelminthes > Trematoda > Opisthorchiida > Opisthorchiidae > Opisthorchis > Opisthorchis felineus. The sequence goes on along the minus strand of SJOL01009171.1, from coordinate 173,367 downwards.
GTGGGATCTCAAATTCATTGGCTGTTCTCTTTGACAAAATCGAAGTCAAGGTCGAATTAACCAACCTCCCGCCACCACATGTATTTTCGTGACTTTTTCCAGTGTAACATGGCCAAGCAACCGTCAGGTAAGCATAGAACTGAATTATGTGTAGGTGAGGTGTTGCAAGTAGAAACCAACAGTCCATTTCGTTGATTGCACAGACCGGGATGGGCATGGAAAAAAGGAGGTAGCAGGTAAACTAATGACGTGTGCTGCCAAGATAAGCCTAACAAATTCAGAACACTATCTGTAAACACAGCGGTGACCCAGGTGGAAAAGGGAGCTACATGAAACACAAGCTGTATTGATAACAGAAAGCATGCTGATTATAAAGCGTTCAGCTGTAGCACCCTTTCGGTGCCTAGCTGCTATGCCACCCAAAGGAAGCACGAGGGCTGGGATATTGCCAGGTTGCCCAAGCCAAGACAGGGGAAGTCAAGAGGCATAGGTCGGGTTCGAACCACGGACCTTCCGATCAGTTAATTCGCGCTCTCTCTCTCTTATTCATTATCCTTGCAACTAAAGTGATTCAGATGATAAATCTACCAACCTGCAAACTAGTTTGCTTAGAAACATCAGTGCATATCAAGTACAGGAAAGCGATTGTAGTTTCACAACTAGTCTAAAGGTGTTGAGAAATCTACAGAAAACATTTCCAGGTGGGATGGAGTGAGAGAGTTATAAAAAGATATTTCCTTAACACGGATCGATACCAGGGCAATTGTAAAGAATCACACATAACACTAATGTTTAACCTACACAAACAACAAACGGTAAACGTCCCAAACTTAGTGAAACCGGGTTTCCTTCATGTCCCACCGGCACAGTCATCTCGGGTGCAATCACAGCTCCCTCTACCTCTGTGTCTCTCACCTTTGGAACTCCTTACATCCGATTGTTGCACCTCCAACCGATCTAGTGAGGTCCGAAAACCCGGCTTGACCAACGCCTTTCATCGATGAAGCTTCCAACCTGCTATTCATTCTAGTAACGTCCGACCCCTTCACCACTGCACTCTGTGGGACAGCAGAAGCTCAAGCTTAAAGAACCCCCACATGAACCCCGGTGAAACGAAAAAATTGCAAAGGCTTGAGCGGGAGTTTTTCCTTTATAGTCTCGAACGTCTGGTTTCAGAGCGTCTAAGATGTATGCGTTATGCATAAAACGGTAAAAGCAGCTGCTGTATCTGTCATATGCCAGAAGACCGTTATAGTAGGCAACCATAAACACACAAGAGCTCAACTATGATGTCTAAATCTACTACAACGACTTTCTTCAAAACGCTTACAATGGAATAGACGTACACTACACATAAGGTTTCTGAAAACTCTTCGACAGCCCACGACCGGTTTCGCCCTTCTTCGGGCTCATCAGGTAGATGCAGTCCCCGAGTCTCCGTCAACCTTATATTCTGCTTGAACCCAAATTGGACAGATTTCGACAAATACACTCATTTGCATATCAATTTGGTTTTGATGAGAGACTCACCTGGAACCCAGCTGAATCTCTCTTTTATGATGTATGTTTTCAAGCAACTGAATGTGCTGCACAAAGCTGCCTCATGTTTCAGTTGACACGATATTTCTGATATTGCGATGCGTGTATAGACGTAATACACTGCTCATGAGGTTGCTGGAAACTCTTAGACAGCCCACGGCCGGTTTCGCCCTTCTTCGGGCTCTTCAGGTAGGCACAGTCTCCAAGTTTCCGTCAACCTTATGTTCTGCTTGAACCCAAATTGATATGCAAATGAGTGTATTTGCCGAGTTCACAAGGGAATCTTTTTGTACCCTTTCGCTTAAACCAATAAATGGGTCCTCAGTGAGTGACGATTTAGTTTCAATTTCGAAGTTTAATCCTAAAAGTACTTTTAGACAGGCCGGTAGAGAAACCTGTAGGTTATCGCGTTTTGCGGATGGATCAGTTTGTGAGAACATTAACATCCAGCTGGTTACCCAATGTCTAGAAAACAGCTTGCCCATAAATCATCTAACTGCTTTTTAATGCATCTCAAAGGTTGGGGCAGCTACAGCTTTCGCCAGAAGTCTGCTCAACGGATTTACCACTGTGTAAGGGAAGTAAAGACTGAATATCCTCTTCTACAAAAGTCTGCGGTGTCCTCGTACATCTAGGCTCTCGCTCAAACTTACCAACCACTCCAAGGAAACCCTCATAGCGTTGTTTACAACTTAGTGGATATTTGTGAGATCTGCTCCCAATCACTTGTAATCTAGGTTTACCAACCCCTTGCATGTTGTGCTTTCTTCGTAGGGTTGGCAATCTTTAAACGCATTCTAAGATGACTGCGTCCATCATGAAGTAAGGGGCCCATGCCTGGGCACTATGCTCAAAACGAAGTCTAATTGAAACACAATATAGTAGAACGCAAATATCAGGGTGACGAGTCTTCACTGACCTCTTCGTCACAAGAAACGCCCTACCAATTCTAGAAGTCTCTACCACACATTAGGATGACGGTCAGAAAATTTGCGCACTAGCTACACCCAAGTCTTTACTTTTGAGTCTAGTCAAGGCACTGCCTTTTAGATGCGTGATTAACTGGGAGTGGAAAATTGAACATTGGTGTGGCAAAGCCGTCTTTCAAGCCATTTCGAACTTTCGTCCAGATATCTCAGGACCTTGGATCCACTGGCTGAGAAATTGATGAATTTGACATCACATCTGAGCAACAATCACAAACTGTCTAACTCAGAAGACAGGTCACTTACCTAGATTTTGAGCAACAAAATACCAAACGCAGTTCCTCAAAGGACTTCGCTCATCGAGGTTGATGGCAGTGCTAATAAACCCTGGGCTTTGGAGTTGTACATCTTCTCCATTCTCAGGAAGTTTTCTACCTAATCGCAGACAGCTTTAACAACCCCACACTACTTTCATTTTACAATCAAAAGTAAATGCGTCAAATAACTATGCTGAGCAAAACGAAACAGATTGTTTTCAAGCATGTTATCACCAAATTCCTCCCTCGGAAAACCTTCCAACAATCTGGCCGCGCTTGTTGGCCCGCAAATTTTCACCTCATCCTTCTCTTACCTTCAGCCAATGAGGACCATGACAGCCACCTTCCAGTCTTTTTGGGATCGAGCACTCTAAATGTAAAAAACCCGTAGTGGGGGACAATAGTTTTGGTAGTCATCTTGAGCATCGTTGTGTGTGACGCGATGCTTTAAGTTCATGGACTTTCAAGTTGTACCACGTTTTTTCGTTGGATACACTCCACATGTCGTTAATCCCTTGACTCTTCCGAGACAGCCATTTCGTGTGGGATTTAATGGTTCTCGCGTCCACCCTACTGTACACACCTATCCAATGTGGAAGAGTTCGGACTGATTTTGCGAATACAATTGCGTGGGAAGATGCACGTCTACTCTTTTCAATCGGCTGCTTCTATTACAAACTATCCACATGGATGAGCATAGTCGACGGATCCAAAAACTAGGGTTCGTGTTATTTTGTGAACCTGGTACTGGTCGTGAGATGTTGTTAGACAAATCGTGTACCGTATTCAGTAATCTATGGTCAAAGTGGTTTTTGTTTATCGCAGCTGTGCTTAGCCAATCTGTTACCAACACAATTAAGTCCTAGATTCATATCCGTTGACTGGTAAATCCTAATCCCAAATCGATTAGGAAATCGGCGACTTCCAATGACACACTCGGAGTTTGGAAAAGCAAAATCCATTCGCATTTGGCTACATGTTTTAACTACTGCATCTGTGCACATGCGAGAGGCTGATCCCTAGATTTACACCAAAAGTTTCTCGAAAATCATGAGAATAGAAATTGATATCGAAAATGATACATAAATGTAGCACTTCTTGGTATCTTTGCAGAACCTCAAGATTGCCTTAACTGTAAACATTGTGAAAGCGTTGTCTAAAAAGACTGGTAGGCAAATATTCGAATTCGATTATCCGTATTTGCAGTTTTTGACTGTGGTGTTCATGTGTGTGATTTCCATGCCACTTTTGAAGGAACACTACTCATAAGGTTGTTAAAAACTCCTCGAAAGCCCACGATTGGTTTTGCCTACTTCGGACTCATCAGGTAGGTGCAGTCCCCGAGTCTCCGTCAACCTTATATTCTGCTTGAACCCAAATTGGACAGATTTCGACAAATACACTTATTTGCACATCAATTTAGTTTTGACGAGAGACTCACCTGAAACTCACCTGAATCTCTCGTTTATGATGTATGTTTTTAAGCAACTGAATGTGCTGCACCAAGCCGCCTCATGTTTCAGTTGACACGATATTTCTGATATTGCGATGCGTGTATAGACGTAATGCACTGTTCATGAGGTTGCTGAAAACTCTTCTACAGCCCACGACCGGTTTCGCCCTTCTTCGGGCCCATCAGGTAGGCGCAGTCCCCGAATCTCCGTAAACCTTATGTTCCAATTGAATCCAGATCGTGGGAAATGTGCAAATTACCCTTAGATGCACGCCAATATTATTTTTATCCTAGACTTGCCTGCATCCCAACCAAAACTCTCGTTTATGATATTCAGCAACCTTAGGTATAGTGTTTCTTGAAGAAAGTGTATTGCGATAACTCGAATATCGTGCCAGGTGAATCATGAGGTGGCTTTTGTGTAGTATGGTCAGCTGAAGAGCATCATTACGAAGGAGTCGGCTGTGATTCATCTTAGTCTCGGGTTACGAACAAATTGTTGTGCAAATGAGTACCAGGTTATTTTCCTGAGAAATAAAGCTCAAAGTTTACGTTTTCACCGCGGAGTGTTCTTCCCACGCGGAAACGCTGGACATGTGCTTTGTTAATATAATGAGGACCTGAATAAGTAAACTGAAATTCTGCGTCGATTTTTGGTGCTTTCTTCCCTTGTTGGGAACTGCTAATATTCACGTTGTTCAGTTAACGTAACCAGCACGATATGAATATTCATGTGCCGCACTTTGACGGCTCCTAACTCAACCGGGTGAAGCGTCATTTTTGGAAATACGGTGAAAAGTGTCCAAAACCCGACTAAGGACGCTGTGAAAGCGAGGTTTCTGCGCATTTGAGGTGCGGTTTCGAAGGCTGACACCGACGTTCAAGTGTCAATCAAATTAATTATAAGCTACTTGCGGCTTTTTAGTAGCTAAGCGGATGAATCAACTTCAATATCCAATGTAGGACGAGATGCTGATTTTTCGTGTTTTAAAGTAACCACTAGCGATTTACGACGAAATAATGCATTGCAGAAACACGGTGAGATAGCAGGTGCTTGCCACCGAAACTCCCTTTGAACAGCACTTGCTAAATATCACGACTGCCGTTGGTGTTTTGGGGCTGCGGAAGTCCGGTGCTGTTCATAGTCGGATAGCTGCATTCTAATTGGGTTCGTTCGCGATTGCATGCAACATGAAATTGGTTCCTGCTAGTACATATATGGAGAAACAATAGTGAACACAAAGTTTTATTACTGACGTTGAGGGTGATGACGATTACGATGAAGTGCTGTAGCTAGTGTACGGCAACAGTGAGTTTTGTGCCTACAATTACCATGACATCATTTATGTTGATAATGTTGGTAATGTGGTCTTATTATCACTGTGCAATCACTGAGCCGTAAATTCTGCGGCTTGACAAGGCCAAACACTCAGCGTCTTCACCCCTACTTACAGCAACTTGAAGATAATTTTAGGGTAGATGCGGTAAAGCAGCCCTGTCTTGTAAACTGAAAGCAGTATACCCTCAACATGGGTGTGTTGTAAAAATGCACTGCATCCCTTTAAGTTCGAACTTTCGCGTGCCGAGGAGGGTTGGAGCTACTTTTCACTGAGGACACCCAGTTCGAAGTGTTTGGTGAACTTAAAAGTTTTGTGAAGTGCGTATTTATTGGAGAAGCAGAACTCGATGTTCCGAAGAGTGTTGAGAGGACTCACGCCGATTCTGAAAGGAACAAGTATAAAAGTCCATGCTGTCGGAGTCACACGGTATGCGGGACGTACAGAAACCAGGAAACACAAAACAGAAATCCTGGTCGATGTAATAACACGCGTGTAGTGCGCCAGAAAATGGCGGGCACAAGTTAGGTAAGGCAGAAAAATCATTTGGGGTCCTTCGACGAGGACACACAAGTGGGCCACTGTTTGCTCTCTGGGTCACGTGACAGCTCGGTGGGTGCACTTGTAATAGGGAGGCAAAGTGGCGGTGCAACACCTGTGTTTTAATCAAGCGCTCTGAATGTCATGGTCATGATTGATCTCTCGAATGGCATGATGCTTCAGTCATCTGTTTCTCATTTCTCTTGGCTACATAAAAGTCTCGTCTACAAACTCGTTGACCGGAACAATTACCCTTGCTGCTTTTGGAATTCGCATCCGTGGTCGCAGACATTTTGGCAAATAGACACTTCCTTGGCCGATACGAGTGCATTCAAACCCTAGTTTGAATCCCCATCCAACTATGCTCTTTTGGATGACTTCGTCAGTTTGTGGCATATTGTGTGAATGAACGACGTGCGTAGTGAAAGGTCTGCAGGATCTGAGAGAAGGAAGAGAGTACAAATTTAGAAAAACTGAATTATTGTCGGTAGGACTCCAAGGTCCAGGAATACATATAAGCAGAAAACACAGAGAGCGCATGTCCCTGTCGCTGAAAGATAGACGCGAACGTGGTTGCGGATGCCTGTCCTCAGGTATGCCATTCGCCTTTAGGAGACCAGTAACATGTCTGTCGAAGCAGCATGTTGTGTTGAGCGATCACCGACTATAAAGCTCTCACTTCCTTGAGTTCTTTCGATGGCTTCCGTTTACCAGTAGGTTCAAACACTTGACTCTCAAGACTGTCAAGTGGGTTTAGCCAAATGAACCGCACCGGTAACGGCAACATTTTGCTCTCTGGTTAACTGTACTCTGACAATTGCCATTGATCCATAGGAAACTGACCTGTTGCACAATTTAAACAAACAGCAATCTTACAGAATGGAGGCAAGATGAAAAACATATTGGTATATGGCGACCACACTGGTTGTTGAGGGATTTACAATATCCATGCGTTGTGTTTATCATGTGCCCGATGACTACAAAATAGGAACGTAAGCTATTACACGGCAATAAAGTCTTAATTATCCCTCAACCTCCTATATGAGGGTGGCGAGGCCTCGGAGTCTTCATCCTGGTTGTCTCATCACTAAAAAGGGCATCGTCCTCGCTTAAGACATAAATTCATGCCGCCGTCTGCCAGCTTCTCACGGCTGTAGCCACAAAAAGTGTGAATTTCAAACCCACACCTCAGCCACCTATTTCGCCGGGATGCTATAATATGATACGCTTAAGGGTATCGAGGTAATTTGCTTTGTAAGCTGGCTGTTTGAGTTTTTCAACAAACCGTTTACGATGTTGACAATGGGAATTGCTCTCACTCGTGCGTAAATCGCCCAGTTGGGAGTAGTTTACGGTCAGCGGTCCGACACGAGTGACAAATTTGGGAGCCGTGCACTTTAGTACATGTTGGTCATGAAACCGGAAGTTCAGCTTACTATGCTGCGTTACAGGGTAAAGCCATCAGAGAGAACAGAGCTCTGCAGTCCCAAATTTTTTCCGAGAACAAACAATGATAAACCCGATGATTACCTGTTGCTTTATAGCCCTCCTTACATGAAAAAAACGGGCTGAAACGTCACATTCAAATATCGCACTGCTTGCGCACATCTGGAAAGCGACTTTAGCAACGGTCAAAACCTCCACACCATGGTACTATACCACGGTTTCCTGAAGTGAGCTAACTAAAGCCGGTAGTGACGCAAATCGTTTGCTCCTTCCGAAGTTATGCACAACGGGTCAACAAACTTCCACGTCGCTCTCCACCAGGTAAGCATACAGCTTGTACATATTGTTGGGATGTTATGTTGCTGCAGACAAGTTACCGAGAGCGATTTGTAGCATTAACAATGAAGGGACAAAATGCACGTTTTTGCCGGGTGAGGCCCACGGGAGGCCCCAGCTAGGAGGCGCGGGTCACATAGAAAATATCTGAATTAGCTTGAAAATTTGGCGCACATGGTGAAAAAATGGTTTTGGATATCAGTACTCCCAAAAACCGTTTACTTTTTTAATTATTGCCAAAGTTATTTTCCGTATATTTGAATTTTGAAGTTTCGCTGGTTTCGCCATGTTGCACATTTGGCAAAAAAATCTCGTGGTTCTTTCCAGTTGGCTAGTTGCACTCTGTGTGTGCCAACACATTTATCGTTCTCCAAAGTCGTTCAAACCATATATATTTGACGTTGCTCCAGCTGTACTTAACTTCTATTTAAAGCCGTAAAAGCTTTCCTCTGAAACCCAGTCTGCTTTCCGCATTAGGATTGGTTCGGTTCGCGCCATGACTGGGGATTTGTGCGCTCATTCTCACGTAGCGTATGGTCCTAGATCGTGCCCGTTTATTCTGTAACAACTTACGATGGCTCGTGCAATGGAATATAAATTTATAAACCATGAAGTTAAAAGCATTTGCCAATCTTGCTTCCAGAATATGTATCATTTTGGTGTCAAATAGGGGATTTCCCGTGTGGAGCCATTGCTTTTCTGGCTTCATCGTCTAAAGCATGGTGTGAATGTGCTTAAAAATGTCCCCGGAAGATTCCAAAATCGATAACTTTACTTCCTAACCTGTCCCGCCCCAAATGGCTCTCCCGCTATATCCTCTTCCTCCTTAGGTGTCACCGCTTGCACCGGTCTCAACTAAAACTACCGTACAGTCCGAACCCCACTTTGCAGCTCCCAAAAGACTTTGCAAGATCTTTCTCCAGCGGTTAACCCCGAGGTTACGCAGCAGCATTTTTGTGATAGTTCAATCCTGGCGCCAGCTCCCTAAAACTGATATGTCAGTCCCTGTGCTCCGTAGTCGTAAAAGAGTGGTCGGCAGGCTTGGCTATTCTCAATTTTCCCTATGGGTGAGTTTGCCGTCCAATTTCGCCCCCCCCCCCTCCAGTGAACAACTTGCAACCGCCTGCCACGGGCTACTTGTCAGGGACAAGCGGGAGCCTGGTTATGAAAATGTTCGCATGATATAATTGATACTTAATCGCAGTTCTATGATTAATGAAGTTCACTTCTCACAATCACGACCAAGAGGGAAAGTCCCAAAACAGCGGATACCTGGACAGTCGCCTAAGTAATTTCCTCTTGCGTAGTCTTTATATCGCGTTATTTTTAGTATTGTCACGTTGTTCAGTAGACTTCACGACCTACTTTTTCATCAGCACACACTACAGTTAAATACGGAGTGCCACTAGGTTTAACCAACACTCACACACTATTACATATGTATACGTCGTCGTATCTACCGCCCGGATGGTCCATATTCTTACCGAAACCTTCTGACACATGTGTCGTTTCCCCTAGATTCCGTGATCCCACAACCATAAGCGGTGTGGCTCACGCCGTTAGTGGGTCCATTAGGTCTATACACAACGGGAAAAGGGTCTCAGACGTGTTGAAGACTGCTTGGCACTGCATGTAGTTCTGGGTTAAGTGGTTCAAAGCAGAGGAAACAACTGTACCTTGTCAGTGATGGAGGTGCTAAATGACTGATTAGCAGTATCTGTTGGGGTGAAGCACAAGGAACGCACTTCGAATTGCTAGGTACCGGACACCACAATGAACTTCTGTGCGTGCAATGAAGTTGAAGTGCCATAGACGAAGTTTCAATAAATTGACTGGCCGAGCAATTGCTACATATAGCTGCTTTGGCGGGAGAAGAACGGAAACGAATGAATGGCAGGCGAAACGATAACCACTATACCGCACGGACGAAGGCGGTTTTACGTTGTAACTAAAGAATTCATAGATATCCATGAACACAGGAGACACTAAATTACTAAAGAGTAGAGTCAATGTACTAATTCTCAGCGCATAGAAACAGGGGAGACTGTACGCTGGGTACATATAGGATATGAGTATAGGAAGGTCGGTGGCACAATATTATGCATTTACAGCAATAGAACGGTGGAAGGAGGTTCCGGCAACATTAAAAGATTTGGAAGAGTCCGGAAATAAGCGGATACACAGAGTAACGTGCAGGTTGGCGTTGGCAAGTAGTCGTACTTGATCTATGCCAAAATTTGGATACTGAATGCTGATCCTTCGGAAAATTAGGGTCGGAAAGGAGCCCATCCAGGATACTCCGACACAGTAAGCGTTCTCAGCACAGACTGTCGACGCTAGATACCTGTTCTAGAAGCGGATCACAGTCGCTGAGAAAAAATATGGCTAGCTAAGCTTTTATACTCCTCGAAGAACTCGAATTCGTGGCTCAAGGGGCTTTGTGTTTCGAGGGGGAAATGCATGGGGGGTCTTGAAAACGTGAAGGGTGTGGATAAGTCACCCTTGAAGGCGCCTGTACCTGAGAAAGAAGAATTAGACTGAGATGGATATCAAGTAGCTAAGGGACACTCTCGGCTGCTAATTGTCGAATGCCTTCCAAGATGCCTTCAGTGCGTAAAGAGGTTGACACATGACAGCAGCGTGCCGTAGGAACCGTTCATGGGTTGGCCACATTGCTAAAGATCTGTAAGCGTTGGAGGAGGGCAAGCGGCAACGGATAAGACTAAAAAAGGAGTACAAATTTTACGAGGAGGGATCGACTAAGACTTAGACAGGCATATCTTCGTGGTTTCACACACAAAAATTTGGGACTGTTACATCTGACTGTTGTTCCCACTCCAGTACCTGGTGCCGGAAAAGAACTCACCGACAAGAAACACAACAGCTCTATTGCAACAAGCGAGTGCGTGCGAGTGCAAAAGTTACAATGGCCCCGCGATATTTAAAGGGCACTTTCTGACATTGATCCAGGCTGGCTGATAGGAGTTAGTGAACACCCATCAACATCGATCGTGCTTCTATGAAGTGCCTGAACGCTGATCACATTCGGTCGTGTTTCTGTGGCCTGCCTGAACATTCATCGGCTTTTGCTGAATTGATTGAATGACTGACTGACCTGGATGTTTGCCGGCTTTCCTATTGAAATTTTGGTGGAGTTTTAGGGTCTCAGTAGGTTCCGGGCGTTCTGCGGTTACCTTCAGGAAACTGACCTTCCTGGTACCTCCATTTTCGGCCGTTCAACGTAAGATTTTCGGCGTGGGTCAAGTTGAAAAGGTTCCACCAGTCTTCTGGCGCGACCGGTACGGCATTTCGGTTGCAGCAATAGATCTGTCTTGGGCGGTACATGCGAGGCAGTGACTATAGGTGCTGGTCTTGGGAGATCAAAGGTTTCAAGCAGCAGGTTGAAATCTAGTAAAAGTTCTTCCGCATTTGAGATCGGGCACTCAGTCAGCCGTAACTGATAGACATGTCGTTGCCATATCGATGATCCCACCTGGACGCTGTAAATCACCTGACCGATTCTTTTGAGGACGAATCCAACAGTCCGTCTTCGGTGCCCGGGGCGATAGTCCCCTCAAGCACACGGTTTCTAGGCCTAGGGGCATTCTCACAATTGGATCGATATTGGACGGATCGGGTCGACGGCCATTTTTGTCGATAATAAAACCAAGGTGTTTCACAGAACTCAAGAGACACTCACCTTTTTCCCTCTTTAACCGGAACCCATAGTCATTTATCCGCTGAAGGACAGCGTCCAATCGGGACAGAAGGTATTCCTTAGTGGCCCCCACGACGATGATGTCGTCAAGGTATGCGGCAACTCCGGTCAGATCACACAGTATCGTGTCCATAATCTGCTGGAAG
>SJOL01009171.1:0-135870 GCA_004794785.1 Opisthorchis felineus | reverse complement strand
AAATTTTTCGATGCTTAAGAAAAGCATATGAAAATGGAGCCAGACATGCTCAGTTTTCCTACTTCAACACTCGTCCAAGCAGCAGCAGATGTGTGGCCTCAGCCACACATCTTATGCGAACAGGAGAACCCAGTTTTAAACAAGAATGCAGTAAACAGATAGCTATTCTCTTGTTTGGCAGCCCTGAATGCAATGAAGAGATGAACAAGGGAATCAACCCGCTGTCCTCCGGCATTAAAAAGTATAATTAGCTACAGTACCGCGGCGTTCTTCCCCGCCATCGGGACTGATGCATATTGGGAGTACTTACACTGAGAAGCTCGTAAAAGCTTCATGCAGGACCAAAACAAGCCAATGGGTTATAGGTGCTCTAAATGCTTAGAAAAACCTGCAGAACATAAAACTCGCTACTATTCTGAATGGTGGACGCCTCCTTAGTTCAACAGGTGGTAAAGTACGTGCAGAGGGTACCTTACACAGCACTACAGGCTGGCATCAAGCTCTGGAGAAGGTGCATTGAATGGGAGCGTGCATGCTTGTGTGTATGACATAGGAGTTCTGCTAGCAAAGATATCAAATCCTGGGTTCTTTCAGACGTCGTTTCGTGTTTCGCGGAGAGCAATTGGGTTTTACCCTTAGAGTAGTAAAAAGAAGTGTGTCCAGATATTCTGCACTTGTTAAACTAGTATGTATCACACACCAGGTCACATTTACAACCTCGCAGTCCAAACTTAGTCTACCGAGATTTAGGACCCACAACTGCGGACTGAAACACACATTTAGCTCAGATAGTCTGGGAAAACTTTTTTTGAAAGGTTAGAACACCTACTCACCAGCATCTGATAAAAGCGGGTTCTGACTAAGTTTTAATGCCAAAAAAACTTGTAAACAGACTGTTACGAAATAGTCTGTCCTCTGTGCGTGAATCGGAAAAACAACCTAATCTTGTCTGCTGCTATCACCCTGTCTAAACCCGGAGCTCATGGCTGAGGCACGACGACAAGATTATGGGGCAGGCGCAACGGTGGGCTACTAAATTAATGTGAAGACTGTACAACCTACCATGTAGTTAAGGAGTAGAATACCAAAAACAATAACATATGGAAAACAAGAGGTCTCTAGGGTGCATTGCAATCGTGTATCATATTTTTACTAATTTCGGTCACTTTTTCCGCTCGCCGTCAACTTTACTACTGACAGTCAACCTTTGATGCTACCATCTAAAGCCTGGTTTTTACACTGGCCTTATCTGGAACTCGTGTCCATCAACCCTCTTCATCCCTCATAATGTTGTTGAATTCGTAGGGTCGTGCAGGTTAATACACTGAGCACTTCACCCATCACAGAGTGAGGGCGTTTTATATCTATTACTGTTGGTGCCTCCAATGTTGCAAGTGGGGTTAGCCGGCGCTACGGTGCAGCTTCTGCGGTTATATACCCAGCCCACGTCGGGTAGAGCGAACTTCTGAGGCTAAACGGTTCTACTTGTGGCAACCATAAAATCAGTAGAAACAATACGGCAATCCAAATGGCTGTGCTGCAGGGAGGTGCGCAGTTAGTAGAGTTGAAAATAAAAGAGAAGGTGGTAACATTTATGGCCCTGGATGGCTGGTTCCCGGTGTTAGTATGGGATGGCCGCACAAATTCCTTTAGGCCAAAGGGTATGGTTTGAGGACTGTCCAACATTCATTGTACAAGACACCTTGAAGCCACAGACTAAATTGATGGCACATGTTTTTGCAAGATCCGGCATCATCCGTTTACACTTGGACCTTGGGCTTCAAAATTAGGCTGCATCTTCAACATTTAAGCCGATGTGGGCAACTACGAAATTGGAGAAAAGCCATTATTCTAGTATCCCTGGTAGCTGTGTTTACTGTCTTTTGGCACTTGGGGGTGTTGCTTGGGACCTTTAGCACCATCAATCTTGGTCTCTTCCAGGTTTCTCGGGTCGAAGCATATGTAGGCTTTAATTCACCGGCCAAGATTTGGCGCGACGTGCAGTAAGGTAGGTGGGCGGTCGCTTTTGCATCTATCGTTGTGGTAATCCACTTAGATTGTGTAAGCGATTGAACAGCTTTTCATCAACTCAAACCGTAACGGCAGGTCAACTATTGCAGAAGAGGAACATAGATGGCATACGTAACTAATGTTCTGAAGCAAAATTCCGTTTTTTATACGAGCGAGATCTTTGCAGAAGTCGAGGTAGATAACGGTGATTTTGAGTCCTTTGCTGAGCTCCTTAGTCTGTGCGCATCTTTTTTGGGAAGGTTTGTCAGATAGGACCTTTGCTTCCGACGCCAATGCTAAACGTGAGAAAACAGCTGACAGCAATGACTGACGTCACAACGTTTGATAAGATGTGGAGGCGAGAGACTGACCTGTGATTTACCGGATAAGACCTTTAGTTGCCAATTTGGGTTCAAGTAGAACATAAGGTTGACGGAAACTCGGGGACTGCGCCTACCTGATGAGCCCCAAGAAGGGCGAAACCGGTCGTGGGCTGTCGAAGAGTTTTCAGCAACCTTGTGAGTAGTTTCTTTCACCTTTAGTTGCTGTTGTAAATGTGGGTAATCATGCCTGTTTTCCGTTGCTTGGGAACACAAGATAGAGTCATCTCTGTTAGTGATCGGACAACGGTCCTGCAAGGTCATTCGCAAGGGGGACACGGTCATGTCATTGTTGCGACAGCTGCACTGTTTCAAAAAGGTTTTATATTTACGCTTTGCATTGCCTAAAGCTAATTTTATATGATCTAGGCTTTCATCAGGGTGCGTTTCGGTCACACAGACGAAAAAACAGGTGGGTTGCTGAAGGTGGCACTGTTTTGCACAATCTAGATGCTGCCTGGCACTTTCAGCCTGTGTAAGGCCATTGCTGTTATGAAGTGATTCTATGCCATTTTCATCTTCTGGGGCGGTGGGAGTTCTTGCATAAGAGCTCTTAGGTTGCTGCGAGTGCGGTTGACGATGAATCCCGTCAGTTAATTTTGTCCTGCCAGGTTAGATAGATACACCAGTTTCGTAATATTTCACAATGGTCTTACTCTTCACCAACTAAGATTTGTCCCAGCATGTACGCCGTTTCCTGGCTCTGCTTCCAAGTCATCCTTTTGACCTAGTAGAGAAAGAGATTACTGTGGGTTTTGAAAATCGACTTGGTTAGTATCATATCCTAACCGGCGATCGTATCCCAAGCCGTCTGCTTGTGGGTGTCCCATGAATGTCCACTCACTAGCAGGTAGGCTGTTTCTATGTTGGATAAGGAGTCCTGCTTTTTTGCGTGGGTCACTGGGTGAAGTACATGGACCAGGTTGTCACTTTGGTATGAGGATATTTGATTGTCACTGGCACCCACCACCAACCGTGCAATGATCAGAGTAGCGTCAAAGAGTGAAGAAGTTTTAAAGCTTTAACAACGGACTGACCGTTTGAAGTGGTTGCAAAATAGGACTCTAGGCCAATTTATGTCTTTTAATGTAGCGTCCTTTGGGGTACGCTACACGAGAAGTAGAATGTTAGAGTCTTACTGTACGACAGTTTGTTAGCGATGAAGGCACGAGGTATCAAAATGGACTGTAGTTATGTTCTTGTCTGAACAGGCAGTATTGTTAGAAAGTCCAGAAACAACGGTCCCTCAGTAACTTTGGCCACCGTTGAGTGAAAAACTAGAGGGGAGTATATCGTCTTCTGGAAGGGGTGAATAGGTAGTAGAGGTACTTAGGAACTTGCTGTTGCTGGACGGGATTATCAGGCAGTTTAGATCTGCGTGCGTGTGGAGGGCTTGAGGCTTGACCAGTGCTTAGCCTGAAGGCATCCGTTGCCGAGTCAAAGATTTTATCGCTCATGAGTAGTTTGACTGTTTATTTATTTTATCTGATAAGTCGTTCCCGGAAGGCCATCCGTTGGTATACTCAGAAGAACAGTTTCAAATAAAAAAACTGAGACAGAATAGAAAGTAAACCCACCGTAAATGGCTGCGCACCCAGACAACAGTAACAGGGACCTACCACTTGAGGATTGCTTGATACTGTGTGAACTGCAAATATCATGATGCTGAGACGTTTGGTATCATCACCGATGAGCTAATAGGCATCGGTAACCTGAAAACAACGTTTGCAAGGGCTATTTGGTTTTGAAATGGAGTGAAGGAGGCATTCATTCCAAGCCTGGTAAGACGGCCACTGGACACTTCGGGGAAAGTTTGGAGACTGCTGACGAAGATATGCGGGCTTCAAAGCGCACCTTGAATTTTGTGCCGTAATGCGTCGCAAGCGTAACGAAAGAGATATGCCCTCTTGGCGGCACTGCTTGGATCAAAGCTTGGTGACAGACAAAGAAACCTCCGCATTTGTGTCTTCCTGGATGTACAGAATGGGATGGACTATAAGTCCTTATTTCAAATCTAAACATGATAAGGGAGTATGCTGAACAAATGGGATGTGCCTGCCTATGTAATGGAACAATGATAATGGAATGAGTCTTCGTTGGTAGGAACCTGGTGTCAGGAATGTCGCGTGGACGACAAAGATGGCGGCATCACCATTCGCAACAGATCATCGGATGAAAGTCAAACCACTAGCTGCAGGAAGAATTCGGATGGATTAGGTGAAAGGCTAAGGTTCACGGTATGTTTTGGAAAAAGACGCATTGTTACATTAGTATTACTATACAGAAACCCTGAAACTGGCTAGGCTCGTTGGTGTTTTCATAGACCCATTTCGTTCTCCTGAGATAGTTCAATGTCCATAACATAAAATTGGAGAACTAGATGAAGACAGGTATCTTTTAAATAGTGTAGTACGCTGGGGGAAATTTGAACTAGGCATAGTGGAAAGCAGCGTGACTCTGAAATGGGTCTGCTCCAAACAACGCCCCCGGGTAATCCACACAAAAACAATGTTGTGTGCCCGAGTTTGCAACTGACGAGCGTTTATTTTAAGACAGAGAACATGCCACTAAACGTTTGGCACAATAATCATGATAGGCTAACGCGAAAGCGGAAAGGTTGAGCTGGAGACCATTTGATTGTAATAGAAACATATCACAGTGCAACTTCCAGCCGCACACACTCAGCCGTATGGGGTTAAATGTTCGTGTTTCAAAGAAACCTTTAGCTGGAGCCGTCTAAAGAGTGCATTTGATTGATTGAAGTGGCAGAGGAGACTTGGAGCATGACAAAGGTCTTGGCAACACTGTCGAGCAAACCGAACACATATTCACTGGTAGATGTAAACACCTCTACTACCTATGAGAAACGCAGACAGTCCAAAATCGAAAGACCGAAAGATTATAATAAAACGGCAGCCTGTTTTGTAGTAAAAACAGAGGTTTTCAAGAATCAGAGGAGCACCCGTCGATGAGGATGGTAGAAATTCCATGGACAGCTGAAAAAGCCTACCGAAGAGTATCACACCGCATCTAGTGAAAATTCAGTCTTCCACAAACTCATAGAGTAATATTTATGGATAATGACAAAAATGTGCACCGGATAGGTGATCACTGGTTTGTTGGAACGATCTAATGCCGGGAAAGCCCCGAGACCGACCGAAACCCATCTGTCAGTATTGGACCGTACGGCACCAGTTATGGCACAGTCCATCGGGGATATTCAGTCATTCTCTGAAAAATGGTATGATGATGTCTGCAGTGGCGAACACTTAAGTAACCCCGATTCCTTTGGGCTCCCTATGGTTCTAAATACCTTAAAGATGACATACTACTGACTACACATAGAGCCTTTTCACTTCTGTGTATTTACGCCTTTCCGAGGCGATGAAGCACTGTGCAGCGGTGCTCGGGTGCCTCAACACGCCGTAGGTAGGTGTCCTCAGGAAGCTGTGGTACGTCGGTCTGGTCAACGTTTGCATTAGCACGAAGCTTAAAACAACCAAGAAATAATAAAACATAACGAATGATATGAATGGACTGGTCCTGTTTCAAGAAGGTGATAGCGTGAGTTGGTGGACAGGGATGTGGTTTACCTTTATGCGGACAACATTGCGAGGGACAGAAAACCAACAACTTGTGGGAGCTTCTTGTAAAATATTTTCCGTAGCGTTACTTGCTCTCACACCGATCTCGAATTTTACATTTTCGTAGCGAGCTCTCCAAAGAACGAGGACAAACACTCACAACACGAACTACCGGTGCGATTTTTACAGAGAAACGAAGTAGTCAGTCATACTGAGTAAACACTGCGACATGACGTGCTCCATTCAGGGACCGTTATCGAGTTTGTGTCTCTTACCATTGGTTCGTAATTGCTTATTTGCTCAGCTGTTTGGGTTGTAATCCAGTTTTCAAAAACGAGGATTTACAGACCGTGTGCTTCCGTATTGACCCAATCAATTGGACGTACATCGATCAATCTTGTGTATTTATTGACCCAGAGATCTACGTATCTCATCAACTATTTGGATCTCTTTTTGTTGTTTTCTTGACATATACAGCTTAATTTTATTCCCGTTGCCAGTTTTAACTCAGGCAAAATAAACAGAAATTTATCTCACAGGTAGTTTTTCAACGCAAAGATACTTAAAAGATGTACCACCTAGGTGAGCTCGAATTGACTCACGAGTCAGAGCATAGTTTGATTATTTGTGAAAATCATCTCAGATAACTAGAAAAACGTGTTATGCGAGAAAAATGTGGACAAACTACACAGTCTAACTGTTCGGCTCCGCTCGCCAGGGTTGTCATCACACTGAGATCTAGGAAGACCACTGTAATGAACCACTGGCCTAATCGCAGTATCGCTGCACGGAATCAGGATCAAGCCCCGTAGTGTCGAACAGATGGGAATAGGAACCCGAAACAGGGGGAGAAAACTACAAAGGATAGGAGTTACCGTGATCATCATTCAAACCAAGGGAAGAAAAACCACGACGCAACACAAATCGCGAACAAACCAGTGAACTCAAGAAGAGGCTGCCTCACAATAAACCAAACACGTCAAGAGATAAAGGATACTCTTCAAAAGCTAGGTAAATGCACGCAGATAAGCAGGAGTCCCCTCGTTTCATGACAAGAGGTATGCAAGTTAATTGCCAAGCTCGGCGAACAGATTAGCAGCCACCTAACCAACAGCCAGTGTTTGGTGCGTCCAGATGTTTGAGTTAGAGAGTGCTGCATCCACTTATCCATTCTGTATTCCAGGTTCCAGGTTCTAGCCTTTTTCGGTTTTGCTGGATACAGATATTGCCTATATGTGACAGAGTGTGGAGGAGAACATATTTCCCTCACACCAGCCCAAAATTCCGCCCAGCGTCTATCACTCGGCGCGCAAATATTAAACTCATCGAACCAAGTTGGTAAATGGGTTTTCAAGAAGCAGGATGCTATTTCAAATACAAATGCTGTTCAAGCTGACACATCCTCAACACCAAGACATCAACCAGTAAACTTAAGAAGAGCCTAAGGAAACGATTGGCGTTAATGCGGTTACGCTAACCATGCACTCTGATTCCAAAAACCTGAGAGCTACTGAAATGACAATGATGCAATACGTGAATTCCCGGGAAAAGAACGCTGTATCAGGCCGCACCGCAGAGACCTTCAAATAAAGTGATGTCTCTCACACAGCACGCGATCCACCACAGAAACGCTGCACTTAAGAATTCCGCAATCGAATTAGGCAACTGTAGGCGCTCGCTATGGCATAAAATTATAATTTCCGAAAATTAACAGTCCTATCGTGACCAATGAACCAAGCTGCTCTAAACGGGAGCTTCTCCATTGCGTTACACCATACACGAAAAGCACTCAGTCACTGGCATGTACTTAGAAGTGAGCCATAAGCTTTTGTGTGTTTATAAAGGGTCATCTGGTAGCAAATTTTACTACACTGCATTCAGTGAAGGCCAAAATCTATCTTAAGAGCAGTAGAGAGCCTAACTGAAGATTAGACTATCAGGCTTATTAACTGTGAGCCACATTCGCGCTCCAGTCCACCATACTGACCCAAGTTATTGTACTGTTTTGTCTTCCTACGTGCAGCTATTCCTCTGTATAGTCTACTTCACTTTACTAAGGTACAACCGACTTACCCAGGACAATAAGCTAGTTCTATTCTTCATAGATTGTTTGTCCTCTCCCATAAGCTTACTTACTTGTATCCGACTGAATGCCAATGTTCTGACCGAGATGTCCATGGACTGCTAATTTGAAAATGGTCAAAAATTATCGAAAAGACGTTGAAGTTTACGTGTCATTGCATCATTGGTTGCTCGAAACATCCACTCACCTGAAAAAGTGCACTGAAAGCCGATTAGCTCGACACAGAACAAATACTGGGTCGCAGAATTCATCATGAACCTCATCATCAACAACAATATCGACAGCAAATCAGTGTTTAAACACTGATGCTTCGTCGCCATACTACCATAATTTATTTGAAAGCCTTATTTTGGAGAAAAGGATGAAAGTGGACGTGGAAGGGACCTAGTACATACCTACCATAACCATTCCGACGTGCCTACACTTCCAGACACTCGTTAAGGCATTGTGGATAGAAATCGATAAGAGGAACGCCATCGATATCAATCATCGGCTACATCTTACAGCATCCTGGAGAAACAAGTCATATGATTGCTGTTGCATTGTATGCATAACGACAAGGTAAACACAGAGACGCAATACCGTTTCATCACATCTTCATTCTGACTACCTGAGGAAAGTGATTGCCATTGATGTTGATCCTCATCATCATGTTAAATTATCAGCCTTTGGAGTCATTGAGGTCGACCGGAGGTTGTCTTTTTCCCAACCGGCCCACCTACTGAACAGAAGACGTTTTAGCAGTTTGAACAAAGTTTTCCCGGCCGCAACACTCCGAACCTGGTTCACAAGCAATCATCCGTGCTCCTTTAATCTCAAAGATAGAGTGCCTATCCACGCCCAAAATATGTTAGTGTACTCATTCTCTTGTTGCTGCGCAG
Organism: Opisthorchis felineus; assembly: GCA_004794785.1. Taxonomy (NCBI): domain Eukaryota; kingdom Metazoa; phylum Platyhelminthes; class Trematoda; order Opisthorchiida; family Opisthorchiidae; genus Opisthorchis; species Opisthorchis felineus. The sequence continues at coordinate 126,932 of SJOL01009171.1, read as the reverse complement.
CGGAATACATCGGACGCACGACTAGGCAACTCAGCCAAAGAATGAAGGAACACAATCCACCCTGGCTAGCTTCTGGAACTAGGAGGACGATAACCAGCTCAGCCGTACAACACCTAGCAGGCACGGCACACAAGTGATACCCAGCCAAATCTTCCGCATTATTTACAAGGCGCCAGCTAATCAACCCAGATCAGTACAGCAACGCACAATCGCAGTGGCTGAAGCTATCGCCATACAACATCGCGACCCGATCCTTTTTCGGCAAAAACGCTATGTTCGTATGTTGTACTTGCCATGGTCCAACTCACCTCCCCCACACTTAGACCCTGTGCTGAACACAGCCACAGCACTACCCCCACTGACAAACTCAGGTCACCCTATTGGTGACCTGAACCAGTTGTTCTTTGATAGGTAGCCAATGTCGTCTTTCACTCGAATTCCTGTTCATGTACACCATGTTCATTCAAATATGTTAAATACTTCTCTCTTAATCTTTGCAACTGTATGGCTTGAAAAGACCTTGCGGAAAACATGTTCGTCAACCCATCTGTGTTCTTATTATAAATGGGAATTTTCGGATTCTTGTTGTGATTGTGGGTATCTGTTATGGCATCCACCATGGTATTATTCCCTTCCACCCACCTTCAGTTCAGAACTAGTGTATTGCACTCATCCTACAGTTTTAGCAGTACGGTGTTTCCTTCAAAATTGGATAAATTCTTTCGTATCTTTGACGTATTCTCCCCCTTCGGATGCGAATGTACGGTTTTTATCCGGTGCAGGAAGAAATTGCAGCCGAAACTCCCCATTTCCTATAGTATACGTACCCCAAAAATACCAACATTCAATACTTACTAGCAACAGTGTAAACAGTCTATTTTTATCGTGTGTAGGAACGTTTATTCAGAGCGCAAATCTCTGATCTCATGGTCACCGTACTTTGCCCCACTTTCACACTGCACAGCAAATCAGCTGGTATCGCACGCTGGACAAACAACAAATAGCTTCAGGTACCACTCTGAAAGAACCGGTACGTCGTGGGCCTCATGGAGTCAGTAAGTATGCCGTTCGCTTTCTTCCTGGTCGACCACCGTATGCACCCAATCTGGCCGGAGTGGATTTAACAAAACTGCGAACCTATCAACTCATTGTCCGGTTTGTTGACATAAACGATGCAAACACACGATTTCGATGCGTCATTGAATTGCGTGAGTAGTCTTTCTCCGTTCTAATATACATGACTTGAGTTCTACCTATTCCATTTATTCTTCTTGCGTGCAACAGACTCCGTCAGTGAATGCACTGCTATGTCCACCCATGTAAGGCACATGAGAAACTAGTATCCGATTTCGTATTAAATACAAGTAGAACAGCTGTGAAAGTTTGCAACCCGGACACATTATGACTAATGTGTGTTGCTTGTGAACCCTGATCGTTTACGCAGTCGATACAAAATGAACAGAAGCGCTCAGAAACACACATGTTAGGAGGGAAAGGAAATTACTTACCGGGAAAGTACAACACGAAAACTAACGATGCGTTAGTTACTGCATTAGTAAACAATTCGTCCACCAAATGAACAATATCAGCCATCATTATTCTCCTTTATATGAAGTATCAGAGTTAGACGAGACGGCCAACCACCAAACGCGATACGTAAGCATAGCAGTATATTTGTCCAAAGAGGAAGTTTGGTAAGGTGTTTCGTCCCAGTACACGCTTCGCTTTTCTCGCGTGGTTCCTGTGAGATAAAGAACCATAAACTATTTCTTCATCAATTACGGACGAACCACCTTCAGGGTCAGTTAAACTGCCTTACATGCAGCAAGACGTGAAGCTCAGGGCACCCTGAATTTGTGGTTTTCATAACGTCAGGCTTCTTGTATGGCTATCAATTTTGGCTTAGTGTAAACAGTCTATTGGTCATTCATCCTCAGCATTCCATCATCATTGACAGCAAACCCCCATAACACTCACTGACGCCTAACTGCGATATCAACAGCTGGATACCAGCGCCGAAGGAGATTGTCTTTTTGAGAAAAAACTTGCAACGCTCTACACTCAGCAGTAATTTGGAACGAAATATTTAAGTGAAATTACCGGCTCCTAGTCGTTATTCCCTTGGACAAGCCATTCTTGACTCCCTCTTGACTCTCTTGACTCTCTGTGCAATCTTCAGAACTTTTTATCCTGCACCAACATCTTGCGCAACCAAAACTTACGTTTGCTACACTCTGCTTGAAGGTTATCCGTATACGGTCAATGTCACTTTGTCCTAGCAACCGGCCGACACAAGGTTATCATCAAATTAAGATTATATCTGCTCAAAAATGAATTCATTACAGGTAGCGAAGTAATAAATGCCTACCAAATGGTAACACAATACGGTTACCCTAACATATAAATGAACGTCCCCTGCAGTTTCCATTGTACCCGAATACCTGATTCCACTCAATGACGGAATTGCCGAAGAATTGACTGCCACTATCAACACCCAACCAGCATGTCCTTCAACAGAAAGTGACGATAATCACTGTCCTTATTGCACTGCAAAAAGATGATTAAATTTGTTCAAGGAGATTTTGACAATCAGAATTGCGTACACCATAGCCCTAATGTGTTTCGTGGGATTTAAGCAATAAAGCCACGTATCACTGCTTAACTGATTGTGGACAAAGGACGGCGAACCGTTGCGTTCAACCAAACAATAACGAAAACAATTCTAGTGAGGCTGTCAGCATGGGAGTGCTAATGAATCCACGATGCTTATCTCCCTAAATGAAGTAAGATGCAAAGTTAATTCGGATTGTACTCCAAGGGGTATGGAAACCAAATATACTGGTGCCTGTGATGTCCAGTAAACACACATAACTAAAAACTCTAAGTGTTATCTTGAAGTTTGGTGAAAAAAGTTAGTTTTTATGTTTCCAATCTTCGGAATGCATTAAATTAAAAACAAATTGTTTAACTGAATTTAACTGAATTGCATTTCTCTGAATAACGCATAATTTACTCATACTTCACAAGTAGTAAGAAGTTTCATTTTGGTTCTCCAACATTCCAGCTCCGTAAGGATGACCTGATAAGTATCACTCCATGAGCTTGGAAGTTTGTTAGGTGTTTATAACAAAAATACAATCGGATCCCGAAAAGCTCGGCCACACAGGCGGCTTTAATGATGTTGCGGAATATAGGTAGCTCGGGTGCGTTGCGGTTCTATCCAAATCGGGACTCGTCAGGTGGGCAAACCAAGGACTGTTCACATAAAACATGCTGACTAGCTACTGATGAAAGATCTGAATCATTCAAAAGCTATACAGATCAAGAATCACACCTAGAGCTGTACTCATTAGCTGCGTGAACCACGCACTGACCACGCATCTACTGAAAATGTCCAGTGAAATCTCACTCTCAAAGTTCATTAATTATCAAGTCTGCCGAAAGGATTGATGACTATTTGGACAGAACATTCTGATCACTCAGCAACAGTCGGATGATTTAAAGAACAGTGATCCCCTGATCCCGTCCCTTTCTTGTTCTCAATGCCTTGTTCAAGTCGGATGATTGAATAAATTAGTCAACAGCTACGTATATCAAGATGCACAACTACCCTGTTCTTGAAAATAGAACCTCGAGGCGGCAAATGCTCTCGGACAAGAAACTTACAAGGAATAGTCATTCTGGATCGAAAATTCTGTCTTTGCCAATCTTATTGACTGCCTGTTGAGTAAGGAGCTTCGTTCCGTTGTCAGTCAGGTTGCATCCAGCCATGCAGTTGCCTCAGCTGGTCACCTCATCATAGAGCAAACACACATTGGAGAAACAAGAACATTTGCACCCTTAAAAATCGAACTTTTAGTGGGAGAACTTAGCACTTCCTGACCCGATCTCTCGGAAATTGCCATTGTGTTTTAATTTCACTCCCAGGATGGTATAAATAACGAGGAATATGGCCCTTCAGTGATAAACAGACAAGTTTCCAGTGTATTATTGTAGAAGTGGAGTGATAGACCAGGTCTTTGCAACACGGGAATCGACGGTTAAGGTGCTTGCGCTGATTAGCGCATCTGCAGCTCGACATTGCTCCTTTAGCCCGTCAAACAAAATAGCGAGACTTGAGTCCCAAGAGACAGGATAAGAAGAAATGTTAGTGAGCATTTCGGCGATCAGTTCATTTCTGCACTCTCAACACTTTGTTTTCGCTCACTGCGTTTGGCTAGTTTACTCTGGTCTTCAAGTTGATATCCCACCGCACATTGGACGGAGCCTCTCAGGGCTTAGGATTTTTACAACGGGCATTTTATTATTTTACCGCATTTGTTAGATAATACTAGGTTTTTTGGCAACCTTGGTCCCGAGATTTTGTGTGTAACTCAACGGGAACTCCTGGAATATCGGCCCTATTCAGCATACGCCATAAGATGAAGTTTTGCCAGCCAGTGTCAGAGCGTGTTTGTGTCGTTTTTTGATAGAAAGTAACGATTTCACTACACTCTCCTGGAGCGTTATTTTCGACATAGTTCACGTCTGGTGTCCAACAGCCACACCACAAGAGAACACCAAACATAAACAGATAGAACTCCAACTGATAACTCAGTCTTTGATGAAGTGCTAGCTTCAATTTACAAGGAAAGCGAGGAGGGACATGATGTCTCTTTAATATGAAAGCTACGCTAGAACCGATCAATACAGAACAGCAACTTGGCATTTTTTTTATTCCATTTGATCGTTGGTCCTATCTACACGACAAAGTGCTTCAATCGATCACAAAAATGAAGCGCCACATTTCACAGACCACAAGAGGAAGAGAACGAATCCCTGACCTAATGGTTTGTTAGTGTGGAGGTTTTTCTACAAGAACAATGTTTTTATTAAAAAACTAATTTCGATTATCTAGAGGAGCAGATGTGGTAACCAAAACATTTCCCCCTCAGGAAATGTGAACCTTTATATTCATCCTGTCCAGTTTGGCAGCATGAGTGAATACAAGGGGAGTAATACGCCACAACTTACGAAAGACAGTAGTAAATGTATTACTGAAGGAATCATTAAAGTAGGTAGATTAATAGTTTATCCTTGCTTAAGCATTGATTACATCCTGATTACGGAAATGCTGACTTATTTGTATATAAGCCGCAGTGCACCAGTTTCATACAGCCGACGATTCACCCTACAACGATATAACAGATCTACCCAACCTTTCTGCTTATGTTGAATCAAACGGCAAAATCTTTGTGGTTCTATGTTATCGTTGCATGAAAAGCCTTCCTCGTGTTATGTCGCGATTATCTTGGTTGGTCTACAACAATACAGGATGGACTGGACTTGCATTTCGCTCCTAATATGGCCTGTCAGTTGGGCATATTCTCTACAGTCCTGGGAGTTGAGTTCACAGCATTTGCCATACATTCCGAGTATGTTTACATAAGCACAAGGTGGACGCAACCGGGTTTCCACTTATGGATCGGCAAACACGTTCGCGTCCGGGTAATGTATGTGGTGAACCTGGCACCTTGAGCGATAAATGACAGTTTTCTCTGCGTCAGAATCCACCGACAGCGCCACGGAAGCTTCAGACATGCAGGAAGAATTGCTTGATTATTCCTAACGAGCTTCCGTCATAGACGAACCCTATTTCATTGCCACCGTTTGTGTTAGTGACCAGTGGCAGGATAGGAGATTGTTCAAATGAGGGCCATTGTACAAACTACGTAGTGTTTCAACTACTCACAAGTAGTCCGAGATAACTACTGTTGTACCAAACGGCTGGTGGGCTGGTCCTGCAATGAACCACCATTGGACAGACTAGACTTCTTACTAAGTTTTCCACTTGTGGGCAGTGGTGGAAAAACTGTTTTTATTGTTATCCGTAGGATATAGCTTTTCATATGTCTGGATTGCATGTACTTGTCCGGTTCTAGGAACCAAGCATAAACATTTTTTCACGAAGCAGGAATACTGAGTTGGCACTGAGTAATTTTTGCAGCAATTTTACGGAATACTATTTTGTGTGCTGCTTTTTATTCAAACTGAATGACATCCTGTCTGTTTTTTGTCTGTAGGTACTACCCCTAGAGAAGAGTGGCCTCAGGCCTTTGGGCGCATTATCGTCAAACGGGCGCCGGAGATTCTGCCTGGACTGACTTCCCAGATAGTGAATGAAGGAGAGCCCCTCCGCCTGGACTGTATAGCTCAGGGTAGTCCTGCGCCGAAAGTCAGTTGGACCAGAGCGAATGGGAGACCACTCTCGCTTCCTGGCTTCCCACAGAGGATATACGTGAGTTATGCGTCTCGTTTGATTGTATCAATAGGTCGTAGCTAGAGGATGGATGCTTGTGTGCTCTGCTATCTGGAATATAATTTTTCGCGTGTTATCAGATCAATATCCTAATACCAAAGGTATCCAACGCACTTACTAAAAGTACACAAGTGTGTTGACTACTGACTGAGAGATACTGAAATCAGTTCCTCCAGTGAAAAAAATAGTGGAGCCAAACCGCATAGAAAAGAAGCAACTGCAATTTACTTCAGCTGTCGTCGGGCATGAATCTTAGAATCGTTATACTATGAGTCGATTCATTATGTTACTATGAGCTTTTTTGCTATGTCTGACTTTCGTGTTTCCATACAGAGTAGACCGCGTAGTTTCATTCATTTGTTCATTATTCTTTCATTAGTCCCAATAGAATCCTCAAATAGACCCGTGTGCACCAGAATCCTTGCTTCCCGTCCATCAAAAGTGTGAAACAGTTTAACCATCATGAAGATTCGACTTACTAAACCTTAGTTTATTTCCATACTGTTTCAAACCACCCAAACTTGAGATGACGACTAATTAAGTTAATTTGTTCATAGTATTGTGAGAAGATCTTTCACTTGAGATTTCCTCCTATAATTGGAGCAAATCGATACCGAAAAGCCGAAAAGTACTGTACAGTTGTTTCATCCTTATTGGGAATCATCTCACGAAATGTTGGGGAGTTTCGTGCCCGCGATCTCCTAGCTTGTAGTGTGAACACTTTACGTTCGGCCACGAACGGCTGATCCACAGGGTGACTTGCTCACAATTACTCGTTGTTCGGAATGCCCAGACATGACTGAGAGATGTTCAAAAAGGATATACGTAATGCCTTCAGTCGGATCAATGTGCTTTTACTGCAATGAATGGGAAATGAACAGAGGTTGCACTTTAGCAAGCTTGAGAGAATGTACCTGGCATTTGAAGCTTTTAAATGGTGTTAGACTAAGTGAACACCACTTTACCACTTATCACTTTGTTTGCCTGTGACTGTCATCTGGGACAAGGTGATACCAAAATGGGAAAACTGTCACCTGTAAACCGTGCTAGGGTACAAAAACCATCATCGGTCACCCAGTACGTATTCGAGCGAATGCCTCAAAAAACTCAACGGTGGTTCAGCAGAATAGATAAATCCAACAATGCTCGACGTCTACTTCAATGTGTGATGTGATCGTGAGCGGTAGTCACCTGGCCGAGGATTAAACACCTGCTAGTAGTAGGTGAGAAATACGGTGTGATCGGACAATATGAGTTAAAAAGTAGCCATTTTTTATCGCATTATGAAAGAATTAGTAAAAAAGACGAATATCGGATTTGTGGAGCCTTCTTCTTCTCATTTAGCAAGCCTTTTGTTTTATTTGCTCAATAAGATGATTGTTTAATAGATAATGCTATCCAAATTCATTACCACCCTATCCGAGCAGAATTCAACTCTTTACCTGCCACGAGTCGATCGATACGATCGGGGTGTTTACCGGTGTTATGCCGTGAACAATGTTGCTGAGTCTGCTCAGTACGACGTGATGGTTGAGGTGAATTACGCACCGCATGTGAGAGAGGCTAGGTTCAAGGGTGCCTACGGTCAGGTTAGTTGTTTTTTTTCTGGTTTTCTTCCGTCACTTACAAGCAGTCGAGTGACAACATTATCACTCAAATCTGGTAGGACTGAATATTCTCTCGGTAAAATGTGAAAAACATGAGCTGCCAATGTACGTAATGCACTACTCATAAGGTTGCTGAAAATTCTTCGACAGCCCACAACCGGTTTCGCCCTTCTTGGGGCTCATCAGGTAGGCGTCTGGAAACACCACAAACAAAAGATTCAGCTGGATTCCAGATGAGTCTCTCGCAAAACGAAATTTGTTTGCAAACGAGTGTATTTTGCTAATGAGTTGTCAGTGCTTTTCCCAACATGTGTGGATTTCCAATGTTGTTCTTTTTATTCATCTGTATAAACAGCTATTGAATTTAATATGGCTTAGTTAAACAGTGCTCTCACCACTAAAGACAGAAAAATTCTAAGAACTGGATAAATTATTTGCCCTTATTTTTGTTTGTTTGAATGTAATGCAAGTTCTCCTCCAAAAAGAATGGAGCCATTTGCAACCCTTTCTGGCCAATTGATGTACAAGCCTCAGCTTTAATGTGCCTTTTTATAAACAGATTTTCAATATTTCCAACGGGGTCAACAAGCAATGATTTATCTGTTTTGTTCGCAGTAGAGGAGGCAAAATCTTCATGCAAACTTATCAAACAGAAGTGTTGTTGGGTCAGCTGCTTTTTTCACTGTCGCTGCATCCAGTGACTTGTGCAACGGTGCAGCCCTGTATCGGCCGCACCTCTCAGTCCGAGCTCCTAGTTTAGTGGTTGGGGGGGCCAACAACGATAGCTATATGCATTACCAAAGTGACCATGCGAGAGATGTCATTCTTTCAAAACATGGGTAGCTGGGTAGCGGTTGCTAACACCGAGATCACTCGAAGCAAAAAGAAAAGACCATGAGAGGATTCTGTGTTGTGATATGTTGGACCAACAGCGGTGAACGGTGCAACCACTCTAGCGATTCGACTGCCTTTGTGGTCAAGACGATGAACTGTGACACAGCTTGCAACGCACGCAAGTCTCCAACTTTCCTTTCTTTTGGACATTGAACTCTGGCAGCATACGAATGGTACAACATTATTACGCGCGGAACGACATAACTTTACCTAATAGGAGGAGATCTCTTTAATCGGTCGGACGGTGAACAACGAATTCTCTCAGCCACCAACTGCAACAAAAAAGTTTATCTCACCCAACTGGTTATTCAAGGAAAGTGTGTTGATAACTCCGGGCTGAACAATGGACACCAGGAACCGTACCACCAGAAAGCTCACATTTTGTTCGGTCAGGAAGGATATATATTCCACATATCACATGACCAAAGGGTCACATATTCAGGCATTCCAGCATCTTTCTAAAAATAGAACTAAATTCAGTTCTGCAAGTAAAATAAATGCTCCAAAAGTCCATTTCCCCTTTCCGCTACAGGCACCAGATGGAAACTATGATATCACGTTGGAGTGCATCGTGAATGGATACCCGGATCCCGATTTACTTTGGTACAGGGGAGTCTACGACCCAATAACTAACAACGTTCCATTATATGACAACAATCGGTATGAACTGGAGAAAGCCCAGAGCTACGGAGCTGCTGGGACAAATGTAAGTGTCAAACATTCGAGTCCAGAAACTCTAAAAGTCTTTAAGCCAAATGTAACTAATCATCAAGCAGTTCACAGCTTGATTATCCAATCTTCTTTTGCACTAAACTAAACTTTCCACCTCCACATCCACAGATTACAGATGTGTTTTCCACGCTTCTTGTGCGTAACGTTCGTGTGGGAGACTATGGGAACTACTCGTGTAGGGCAGAGAACAAATACGGATCGAGTTTTGTTGTCATGTACCTATTCTGTAAGTTTCCTTATTCTCTGTTGGAATTTGTTTCAACTTTTTTCAAAACACTGATGGCGTCAACCCCTGAAAATCAGCACTCACTTGTGCTGCTCTCTGATCCAGTCGAATACAAGGTACCCGGACCACAAAACAGTACAAATCATAAATGGACCAATGAAATAACGACAGGCCTGTTCCTTAGGCAGTCAATCACAGCAACAGATATCAACTACTCTTTTGTAAGCCATATGTACACAACCTACCCAACCGCACACTGATGATGTCTCCAAAATTTATGACAAAGCGTATGCAGGAAAGTTGCTCGGCGAACAGATCAACAGCCGATTAGGTCTCACTGGGTTTCGAGCAAAGTTCGGACAATGAGAGACAGCCTACACGTCAGATAGTGCCGAGCAACTTTGCTCTCAGGTTGGTTTTCTAATAACATCAGATCGTGTGCTTCTTTGAAATGGAGGTCAGGGGAACACAGTATTCAGTTCACCTCACGAAACCCAGGTGAGATAAAAGTGTGCAGAAAAGTGGTATAACACATTCTATTTGGCATTCACGATTGTTTTCTTCGTTTCTGCCATGAAGGCTAGTAGATATTCCGGATACACATAAGATTTTGTATGGCAGCCGGTTAGGAACAGATATGTTCATAATCACCATGGCTATTGATTCGATTAATGATCCAACTAGTCTCGTTGCATCAATGACGTTTGGGAGACTGTTTGACTGATATCGTTTTGTATATGGTGAGCAAAAATCCGGAAAAAATGCTTAGGTTTCAGCAATGGACGACTGCATCTGTCACTGACTCCACAACTGTGTCACTGATAAGACTGATTTTTTTCAAGAAGTGTGTGCATAGTTTGTTACGTAATCATGTTGCAAGCTCCTTTCGTTACTGTGTCCTTATTTTTGACTCGGCACTACTTACAGATCTGATTGCATCTTTTAGACAACCTTTAACCGGTTTCGCTCCTTCGATATTGGGCAAAATAGTTTGTAGTCCTGAATAGTGACCCAACTAACATATCACGCCAAATTTGAAGAGGCATGTCCGATTGAAAAAAACGTTCAGTTGATATCATCTAACTTGAGAGTGGTCGTTTAACTCCATTTCTGTCTATTCTTGTAAGAAGTAAGAGTGATGGAAATTTCGGGCCCCCTCCCACCTACCCAAAAGGGATATCTGTAGCGGCTTATCAGAGAGTTTTCACCAGCCTAATACCTAGAGTCAAGTCAAGCAAAGTACTCTGATGTCCTAACCACCGTTCCAGCGAAAACTTGAGGCAGTTGTTGCGCAGCACTTTCGGTTGAAGTATTTTATAAACAAGAAATTCAGTTGGGTTTTGTTTGAATCTCAGGCTCCCAAATGAGTACTCAAATTTGCATAGTGCTCAGACACTTTGTCGATTCCGCCATTCAAAGGCAAAGTTTATGTTTATGAGGTGGCAAGCAAACACATCTGGACATGAAACGGAGTTGGGCAGTGGACGATGTAGACCGGTTTTCAAGCTCTACAATAAACAGAAAATAACAACCGTGCCGTACAAAGTTTTCGCACTGGTGATCGGTGTCGAATTATGCTGTTGAACTGGTTGACGGTTTCATCCTGCCGAACATGTTGCTTCGGGTTTAAATGGGCCTCTTCAAATTGTGTCATTATAAAAGTGACTGTAAATCGCCTCTTTTTTTGTCGGCTATACGAGGATGGTCACCAGTTCATCCAAACGAATTGACGTACCTGTATACGGATCCAGCAAGTCATCCATTGTAAAACTTTTAAGAGGATTGAGAGTCCCTGGCCAGACTCAGCTCGAATAACATTAAACAAATTAAGTGCCATCTGATGTATGAAATGGGAAAAGTTCAAAGTCAACTCACAGCTTAGTGGAATAGGATTTTATAATTCAGCGTTTCGACTGCGGATAACCTTTTCATGGACCGAACTGCAGCATCCGTAGTTATGGAGCCAGCATCCTGTCCTTCTGGCTTGGACCTATTACACACTTCAGTTGACATGGTGGTCAGGCGTCAAGCAGAAATCTCAGCAAAGAAGCATCACAGCCAGCATGACAGACGGAGGCACAACTCAGCGAATGTACACACAATCACACACATACACACAGAAAACCAACCTATACCCACACACGCTGGTCACACCTGATCACTGACTGATCTCAGGCGAACGGCAACCAGAAGGCACAATGCGGAGCCAAATAAAGCTGCACTTGATTGCAAAAATCCTTGAGAAATGTTGCTTTCTGCAACCGAGACGTCGGACGTTATTCTACTGTACTGTGTCTTGGCTTCAATCTTTCCTTCTTATAGGAGGATATCTCCAGGCTCCCTTTGGTGGAAACACAAATCATCAAGCGATAACTTTTATTTAGGAAACAGAATTGATTTTCCCAGTGCCAAATGTGACATTTATATGACGAACATCGTTGTTTGCCTTCGCAAAATTCGACACCACACAACTAACTCTCTACTGATTTTTGGCCATTTCTGTCTACAGATCAATCCATATGTCAAGGCGCGTATTGTCCAATGCTGGGGGCCATTTCAATGACAGCCCGACTAAATCCGGACGGGACACCTGTGATCACGTGACTGTTTCGTTTCGGTTGCGAAGCCTATCTTGAGTTGTAAAGAGCTCTTCTTCAGTAATTAACTCGTTTTTACTTTCAATGGGGCTTGCCCTGAACTTTCCATCTTTTGTGCAAAATCTCGTTGGTACATTCCTTAGTGAATTGTGCACGCTTTTCTCATACATTTTGTATTCAAGTAAAAAATTCAAGATTCAAATAGATGCGCTTCATTCGGCTGAATGATCATACGGTTGGTTACTGGCACTTTGTGTAAAGTGCATCATTGGTGGCCATTCAAATGGTCAGTCAGATCCATGATTTCTAGGGGAGACTCTTGGGTGCACTCAACTAGGACGGCTGCTTGAACTAAAATAAATCTCAGAAATTGTATATCAGATGCCGCGAATTTTTAATGCCAGATGAAATAATTTTGGTCACTCAGAGTATAATTTACAGTTTGTTGGCAATGTGAGAAGACTTTGGAATTTTGTCCTGGAAAGGTAACCAGTCTGTTCTGAAAAGCCAAGAAGCGCTGTATATCTGCTTCATCCTTAGTTGAAATCAACAGCAGTGCGCACCCCACGAAACTCCAGAGCTTTGAATCCGCCACCACCCGGCTGGTAGTTTGTACCCTCCATCATTCGGCCACGAGCAGCTGCTCAGCGGGTTCGAAACACCCTGGCGTTTCGTGAGATGCACACTGCTAACGATTCCAAATAAGGATGAAACAGTTGTACAGTGCTTCTCGGCTTTTCAGGATAGATGGGCTTCAATTACATGACGAAATCTCCACGATTTACAGTATATCGTGCCTCGTGACGAAATGAACGAAGTACTTCTCGCATTTCATTGCAAAGAACCATTCAGTATCTCTGTCAAAATAGTACTAACGTACGATCACCAATCAACTGTTTTTGTATAGTTTTGCTCTCTTGAATACCCTCTGACCAACATTTCTTTTGGACATATCAGTTTCAGGAAAAGCAGTTATTGTTTTGCCAAAGTAGGTCGTGTACTGAGTTCAACCCAGTCCAAGATAGCGCTGTATCCAAAGCATTCAAATCTAAGCCAGAACATGCGACCAGAATAACATCGGCATAATGATAAAGACATGAGGGAAGCATATTCTGTAATCCCATTACCTAAATATTACCGTGTAGGTAGTTTTCAATCTAACCAGTTGCAAACAAACCTGGATAAAATAAGAAACAACAGCAAACTGTGTGCAGCTGGCGGCTAGCCTTGTCATATCGCGCACTGGGATAAATTCTGTATAGCTCGATCCAAACACGGTGAATAATGGTAGGTTCGCACTTCCAGAGGACCTTCTAACGATTTTTAGTGAGTTTCCTTTAGGCTTCAATGAACTGTTGACGAATTCTTGATCTCCTCTGAGAGTGATTTTCTCAACAGAGGTCGAGAGACATTCTCCGACCGAAACTTTGTGATGTGCCTTTAGAGCTCTAATGAAGACTTTAATGGCCCACTAAATGGCCTACTATAGTTCCTGAAAAGCAAAAGTCAACCAGATACAGATCGATATGGAGGTAAATATTTAGCATTCGCATCGCTTATCTGAATAGTCTTCCTCTTGTCCAGACGCAAGCAATATTTTGAGTCAACACGCAAGAGGATAGCACTGGAATCGATACTAATCAGCAGTGCATACCCTTGCTCGTGCCGAAATTCGGTCTCAGAAACACCTGATTTGCTAGCCGAGCGTCTTGTCACGACTCCACCAGTATACACTGAATGCAACCTAATCATCAAGTCTTAGCAGGTGAAAATGTTCTACGCGATAATCTACGACTACCTCTAACGAAGCGACTACGTTCAAACAATTAAGCGGACAACTGGAAGCCATATGAATTTTTGAAATAGGATTTGTACGTATATTGTGTAGCTCTAAGATAATTGCCCCGGGAACCCAGACAACTGCCCATATCACAAGCAATTGCCCATGAAGGGTTATTTACTGTGATTTTTCCGACCTGTTAGATTAGTTCGCATGTAGAGGTCTGTGTGGAATGCTAAGATATTTCACTAGATTTTTAAATGGAAGGTAAACCAAACAGTTAGTTGCATCTGGTCCTTATGTATGACCTAATTGGAACATGACAAAGGTGTGCATCTTTTGTTTGAAGAATGCCAGTTTATCTTGCAGCTACACACTCGACAAAAGTCACCAAGGGTGACAAATGGGGTTTGTCAACAGGTTTTTACCCTCCCAGTGCATGATTTCAGTGAGAACGCCAAAAGCATAGTGCTTAGGCCATCAAGTATTGTTGGCTGGAATGCTTTCTCCGCATGAAAGTGACCGTTCGCAACCTGACTGATAAGTCACAAAAGGTGTTACAACAATCCATATGGACTTGCGCAAACTTTGAGAACTGTGGCGTTTCGAACTCTCTGGTGCGTACAGTTCATTGTTTACTGTCACTCTGAGGAGTTCTAGCTGTACGGTTGATCACGTGAGATTTGTTTTTAAAAAATGCAGGGCCGATCAAATTTCTCCATTCTTCCTCTATAGGAAGTAGTTACAAAGAAACATGTTTTGGAAGTTCCTGCCTAGGTACTTAACTTCAGCAAAAGAACTCATGATTTAACCCAGTATTTTCGCGTAGTCTTTGGTTTTGAGTACGCCACCTACATTTATCCAAAGAGTGACCAGCATTTCATGATCGCCCTCGGATTCGTGAAGACAAATGTAAAGTGGGATCCTGGTACGCTCCCAGAGTATGATCCTCCGGAAAGGAGATCCGTTTGGGCTACTACTACAGCATTTCAGTGCTTACTGAGAGCAAACAACCGTTTTCTGGTCGGTTCTAGACCTAATTCATTACCGCTACTGACAGCGACTCATCTGTCCGGTAATTCATAATAAGTGTCGTCGTTATCCGTGGAGAGGCTGTTGGCCTGTTGGCCTGGTCATGCACTTGGGTCAGATTCATGTGTATCCGTTCGCCTCTATTCCTCATAAAATTATGGCTATTGAATCAGACTCTCCAGCTCCTTCATGAGGGCACAGCCCAGCGCATGAAAGCTGCCACTTCATCAATATTCAGGAATCGTAAGGCGTGGCATCTGTAAATACGGCCTAAAAGTAGGCGGGTCGATCGAAGCACAGATAAGGTTTAACGCGAATTACCTGTACGTAAGCTTGTGGCCGGTCAAGTACTTTTATGAAAGCGTTGAGTTTGTCAAGTGTACAAAATTCGTACTCCGAGTTGATCCAACTGGCGTTTAACATTGACTGAAATCGAACAAGTACGCCCATCTAATCAACCATAACAATAACGAATTCGGTAGTGCGCCGTTGATGAGTTTCACTCAATCTTACTAACAGTACTGCTTTTGAAGGAAAAATCAAAGCAGTTCTCTAGAGGTGTTATCAGAAAACGCCAATCTTGAAACCCTCTCTGATAAACGCTATGTCCTCGCAGTTCCCAACCTGATGTGTCGAATCTGAATGAATGAGTGGTCCGAATTTCGTATATTGTTACAAGCAATCGTTTGAGCGCGCTCAAGCCTCGTGTTCCTCACCAGTGGGATAAAAACAGTGGTTCGTACCTTGCTTTTGAGAGACACAATTTCTGTAAAAATAAAGATAAAAACGGGTAGAACAGGTACAATAAACTGAAAAAAACATTCATGCATCTTATGCGTTGATTTGGTAGCATTTAGGTTCCTTTTTATGCCAGCCCCTACAAGATGTCAATTTACTCAAAACTAGGCATCTCAAATATACACTACGGAAATCCTACTAACTTCAGTTTCAGTTAGACTGGTTACTTGATGATGACGGAGTATTGAATAGATATATGTGGGCAAGTACAGCTTACCAGCTCCATTTCAATGAGTTTATGGACTTCCTCAAGCAGATTTTGTGTTGCTCTGTAGTACTCACCACGTTCGGGCCAGTTCTGGTCACACTGACGACGGTATTCAGCAAGTGAATTTACACTCGACCGAAATTTGAAGGTTTTTTGTGGTACAGAATTTGGCTGAACTTTTGCAAGCTGTGAAAATGTGGGCTAAAATAGAAAAAGCAAACGGAATCAATTTTTTCCGTTTTTTTGGAAAATAAACGCAATAAAATCAGGATTTAAATAGGTAGGTTTACCCTGTTCATTCCAACATGTTGAAACTTTCTGAGCATTGTACCAAGGGTGAAAAATTGCAAAACAGCGATGCAAACCAACGGATGGATAAGTCTCATTAGATTTCGGGATAAAAGGTATGGTGGCCGAATAGATACCATCCTTTTGAAATCCAAAAGTCCCTACACACAAATCCAACAAAGGGAAGATGAGCGGGGACTTCTGAGTTCCAGATTCCAACTGTTGACAGAATCACCCCGGCCCTAATTTGGGTGAAACCCAAGTCTACTCTACACCTTTATTGACTACGTACAACAGTCTCTTAGCAAGCGACGCTAAATTGGCACGGACCACTTTATCGCTCTTTGGGGAGGATCTTATGCCTATGCACTAAGGCTGCTTTTGAAAGTAATTCCGCACCATTCAAAGAAATAGCTGAATATTATTTTTGAGGAGATACGACTTGTTTACCTCAGGGAGTTGGACTATGTGCCACCATGCTGAAAATCAGTCAACTCCATGCAAATGAGAAAAAATTCGCTTGAGTCATTCGTTCTTACGAAGTCGAATTTTCTTGGTCTGTTTAACTTGAAAACTGCCAAACTGTTCCCAAGTGCATGTCGCTTCGGATAATCTTCTCTGCTCAAAGTCGAGGACCGAAGCTCACGGGAATTTTCATCAAATCCAGTTTTAAACTTGCGCTTCCAATTTTATCTCCGGGTTCGTCTTGCAGGGTTCATGTGCTGCGCGACGCAGCATCATCGTTACGTCTTGCAAATGCTAACCGGGTAATTGGTTGTAAAAGCTTCCGAACCAGCGCAAATAGCACTGATTGCTTCCGCTTGCTCTTGCTTATTCAAACCCAGACAGGCTGTTGCACACCAGTTTTCGTCCTGCGTTCACCTACGCAGCTGAAAAACAGCGTATTGGTCGGCTGATTCAGTTTACTGCTTTTCTAACATCGTTGTCTGCCTTGATGAGTGATCGATTATCTTTGTGAAGTCAGATCCCAAAAGTCGACCTCTCCAACTGGAGTGTGCTTACACTTGCACACAGCTCACCCAGGGTGTCTAGTACTGTGGAATCCAAACGCGTCCCAAGCTTCACCGCTTCGAGTTATCAGGTGGGGAAGTGTAGAAGGAAACAGTTTTGGAGGTAAGCCAATAGTATGTCCGTTTGGGCGAATGAATTCGGAACACAGCGATTTGCCGGGTATCCGTGATGGAAGTTTTCGAATTCACCCTGGGTTGAAAAGCATACTAATATCCTCTTCAATCACTGCCCGTGAAAAGGAACAACAAAGTGCATACTGCACTCGCTTGCTAATGAAACTGTCGCTAACGGTAGACTCAACTAAATCCCAGCTTAGTCTTTAGTTTGTGGTATTTACCAACTGAATGTGTTGCAGAAATGATGGCTTATGTTTCAGGTTGCATGGTACTCGAGATACCGCACTTTATTTTTTTCGCAGAACACACTATTCACAAGGTTGTTTAAAACTGTCCGGCAGTCCACGATCGGCTTTACCCATCTCGGGACTCAGCATAGACGGAAGATTTAGCTGGGTTTCAGTTGAGTCTCCTGCGAAAGTCAAATTAGTTTGCAAACGAATGTGCTTCACTGGGCTCAACTGGAACACAGGGTTGACGGTTGTGCCCACCTCGGGGGCTGTAATGTGAAACAGAAAGGCCAAACCACAAATCACGTATT
The DNA here is from genome assembly GCA_004794785.1 of Opisthorchis felineus. NCBI lineage: Eukaryota > Metazoa > Platyhelminthes > Trematoda > Opisthorchiida > Opisthorchiidae > Opisthorchis > Opisthorchis felineus. The sequence goes on along the minus strand of SJOL01009171.1, from coordinate 108,783 downwards.
CATTTCAACCGCTTGACTAGATGCAAAACGAGACCCCTTTTTCATCTCACTGAAAGAATTAGGTTTTGTTTTCTGTGAAGCCCTGACTTAGTCTATCATGGGTAGCTAACAGGCCTTAGCGGACTTACCTCACTGATTTCGTACTCCAGATGAAGAAGTACTTATCGTTGTGCTGGTCGCACTGGAAACACGCTTCTCCCTGATTTAAAGGTTCTTTACACTTTCATTTAGGCATTTGTAGACGGAAGAGGATTGTATCCTACCTAAATGCAACCAAGAGATGTGACTATCTTGGGGTACGTCCGAAACGCACTGAATGGGGAGGGCAAATACCCCCCGGCACCATTTCCTGTTGCTTTCTAGGACGATTTTTGCATACTAGAATCATTCCCCTGTCCATGAGGCCGTCGCGTGCTGGAACGCGTTGAAGAGCACCGAACTGGCAGGTGGTCCTACATACAGACCCGAATTTGTGTTAATTGCGGTCCATCGTCTCCGGAGAGACCACTAGACCGGAACGAGTAACTTTTTTGCTGTGAGATAGTCTCCTTTGGGATTATTATACTAGCAAGAAACAAGCTTCAAGGAACTGACGTTAAATGACCTTTTCAAGGGTGTTTTTATGAAGGTAGCTTGGGCAAATGCCACTTTCAGGGCTTACCAGTTCAGTGTCTGCGTTAAGTTCCCGTCGATAATTCAGAAAGTGACCGTCTGTCAGCCGAATGGTCAGTCGCGAATAAGGCTGTAAGGGAATGGAGACCAAATATTTTCAGTTGGCTTACGTCAGTTACGGTAGAATCACAAAAATTCACCGTAATAACATATCCTATGCATTGCTTAAGCTGAGAGGTCATTTTTTACTTCACTTGTGTGTGTGTGGGTTGAGTTTCCAAGTATGGAAAGAACCTGGAAATTTAACTTGTTGCCACAAAAATCACAATTATATGTACATCAAGGGAACAGTCGTCAGCTAGTGCTACTTTTCCAACCAAATATCAGTGAAAGCAGGAACGCCGCTCGCTGTTCGTTGTTTATTAACAAACACAAACAAAGCGGTTACAATCCATTGGACACGAAAGTAAATATCTATTCTGTACAGAGTTTTTGAAAAGTGAACATTCCCAAGCGTTCTCTTGAACTTTCCCGGAAGTTCATCGGATATTAAACAATAATAAAATGACACTGTAAAGTGGGTCCATAATTTCCGTAATTAACTTCACCTTACATCAGATGCGGGGCCGAGCTTGAAAGCCGGACCCTAGACTACTCGCATACTTCATCAGTAGTATACACCGTGGCACCACTTTTCCATAGTTCCTTGATTCTTGGCACAATTCGACACAGCAACGCGACTAAGGATTCTACTGCAGGATGTGCACCTCTTCAAAGTTGACTTGGAGTCATCCATGTAGGACACGGGATGCTATAGGTCAGTTCCACTTTTCTAATTCATAATTGTCCCCTACTCGAAAGAACCTCATCGAGAGAGTACTCCTTCAAAGGGACAGCTGTGGAGTGTCGGATTCTTTCCATGGTCATTCCTTATGTCCTTTCCACTACCAGATAACCTATTCCTTGCGGAAAACCATTGCAGTTGGAATGTTTTGTGCCTTCTGCTCTTATTAGTTAGGTGTCTAACACCTTTGAATAAATTCTGCGATAGTATACTAACCTGCTGCTGTGCAAGCCCGCTACGTCACTGGTCTCTTCTCAGCCGCACTTAACTCAATTTTGCATACACGTAAAGCACCATTTGTACGGATGACTCATTATTCAAAAAACCTATTGTGTTCAACAAGATCAAAGTATAACATGGGGCAATGCACGTGCGAATACTTAACGAGTTTCCAAAACGCACCGCGGTTTTGTTGTTATGTAGGCATATGCCTTCACGTTAAATTTTACTGTCTAGAGTTTTAAAGTTGACCTTATACGGACGAAGAAAACCACTGGATTCCAACTATCCAGTTCGAGATGTTCTACAAAAGGATACCCAAAAGCAATGTTTGTCTAGAGCTTCTGGTATGGAAGAAATAAAAAATTCCAACCCACCTTCAACAAAATTGCTTACAGCCATAAGGTGCAAATAAAACTTTATACTGTGGTACGATATGTTCGTTGTTTTCACATCAAGGAGTCCTGCTCGAAGCAACCGAAGGTGTTTATTTAAGAGAAGAGATAATGCACTAGCTGCAGTAACTCAACGCCTCAGCTAACTTCTCCCGTGCTAGCGTTTTCAGCAGAAGGGTCACCAAGGGTACATAAAGCGTATTCAAAGCCTAAAGCAGGTCAGAAACCCATGTGCAGCCTGTCGTACTTAAAATGTATGCAAAGACAGCATTCTGGAAATTCGGATGCCTTCTGGACGTGGCACTGGCAACCGCTATTCAGCGGACGCTAAAACACGAGTGGCTGAAGGGCCACCTTTCGACCAATCAGCGCTAGCTTTGGTGCTGGACAGGCAATCGGCCCAATCACATGCGTGTTGTGCATATTGGCCGTAGCAGTGCCTAACTGCGAGCGATAAGGCGGTTTTTGTGTAGGATTCCGCTTAACATCTGCCTACAGTTGCTCCTGAATCAAAAACGCTCCCCAACACCAGCGTGATCCTCCTCCACCAAATGGTTCGGAATATGATGCTTTGGGGGTTGTCCAATGATGAAAACAGATGCAACAAGCACGGAGGCTCTTGGTATTTGTCAGTGAAAACTCCAAGACCCGCGTGGTGCGTCAACTAAAGAACATATTTCTCAGTCACAAACAGTCAAGGATCCCTTCTAGAGGCTTCGTAAGCCAACATTACCGTAACACCCAGTACCTCGGACTGTGGAAAAACTGTTTAACGAAACTTTACAGCCCTAGTTTAATGTGCGTTCTTGACAAACTAAAAAACTGACACTTGGCAACTCACAAAGTGTTTTGGACCATGCGAAATCAACGCTTGTTCTGATCTTCTCTGAACTCTCCGGAGCCAATTCAACTGAATTGGGGGTGGGAAAACAGCCAGTTCGTGGATTCCGTAACGTAAGAACTTCCTGAGAAGAACAAACAATTGTACCACTAAATGAATTTGTCTGAACTTCACTTTTCGCCAATTTATCTTAAGGGCCCAAAACCTTAACATAATTTATCTGTCGTATTTGCGTGGTCTGCGATTTCATTTCCGTTTTCTACTGGATTTCTCTAATATACTTTTTAAAACCAGGAAGTTATCTTTTGGACACTACAAGTCAAATTAGTATGCTAATGTGGAGCACTATTTTTGCTCAGCTGGATGAGAAGTGTTTCGGAAATACCCAGTTCCAGTGACGAGTGGGAGCAGCGATCTTTATCGTTTTTTTACGCAACAGGTGGCCTGATGCTGTTCCCAATGTTGAACTAGGCGGGCAGCATTTTAGCCAAGCTGATCCGCATTCGAATGAACAATGGCAATCCATGCATTCAATAGTGCCTCAGTACGACAACAAATTCCTCAGCATGATGTAAAAGCTAAGATCCCTTCAGTCATAAATTATGATTTGCTCAACAGATACCAGAAACAACGTAGATGTCATCACAAAAGGAGATGAGATGGGATTGCTAAGCCCCGGACATGTTGGACAACGACAAACCTCCAGGTTAATAACTTCATATATCAGGTAGAGAACGTTTGTACAAATGCATTCTGCGCTCTGCCTGCACTTTAGATAGGGCACTAAAGGTAGTAAAGCTCGTGTGCATCAAAGCCAACATTCACGTGATTCTCCATCCAGTAATCTTGTGGTCAAAATTTACCTAGGATTACCAGGTCCGAACCACTGAAAAACTCTCATTTTCGATCTTGTTCGCGATCGGTGAATCCTCGGTGTTTCCATTCCCAAACTAAGATCATGCACTGCTGAACTAAAAACAAGACTTCTCCCCGGACTGTTAGAGTTCCTTAGTTTGTGCTTACCCAGAATTACCCTGGAAGGACCATTTCTTTTCACCCCTGTAGTGCGTAGAACAACGTAACATGTGTGATCATCTTCGATACTTTCGTTCATTAAAGGGGTCAAATTGTTCAAACTTTGTGTTATCTCAAGCTATGGCTGTTTTTTAATCTATTCGGTAGGGAGACTGTGACAATGCATGGTTCAATGGCAGCATCTTACACTCATTTCCAATGGCTTTGCATATGTCTTTGGACCATTACTTGTCTCTCGACGTCATAAGTGCCCAAGTCGTCCTATACAGAACGTGTCCAATGTCACTTTGCCTTGCGTCTGATTACCTGCTGATCTGTCTCTTTGTTTAAGTAAACAGCATTTTGTGACAGCGCGCGTCATTTTGCGCACTTAAAATTGCACCGTCTTGAGGTGGGAGTACGAACGTGGTGACCATAGTTTTTTTGTAATCCCTTCCCTCTCTCCGCTATATCCACAATCCTTTTTGACTGTTCGGTAGCTTCACCCTAATAGTCTGCTGGGCATCACGAACCATTGCCATGCCCTGATTCTGCTGTGTACCGTTTTGTTTGCTCAGCAGTTTCACCTAAATGTACTGACCTACTACCTCGATTTCCACCGTAGTGCTTGCTATAACCACAGTTCGCTGTGGTTCAGCTGTCGTCTTTTCGTATTTACGCTCTATCTGAGTGTTTTAATACTTGGCCAGTGGTTTATACTGTCCCGTCTGCCGTTTGAAACAGTCCTCATAGATCCATGTAAATACGGATGCATCCGCTGCCCTCCATCACAAGTACGGATGTTCCCGCTTGCCTCCTTTCTGCCTTTGGGTGTGCGAATCAGCGAAGGCCTACCCTGTTCAATCCATCGTACTACACCGGATCCCACATAGAGCTTCTCCATGAAGACCTGTTCAGTAATAGCCAGTAATTTGGAGGTGGGGGTATCTGTGGCTTTCCTGATACGCAACAAAGCAGAGTTCACCGGCGTTCGAAACTTACTTACTGTAATTCGTCTCCAGAGGAGTCCGTCTATCAATGATGTTTGCACAAATATTTTTAGTTTTGTAACATTTAAGAATACACATTAACTACTTGACGATCTCCATATATTTTTCGTAGACAGCCAAACCAAAAAGGTACTGATCGTTATGGATTCATCTTGAGAGGAGCGTTTTAAACAGGTTTACAAAATTAAAGGCCTAGTTGCTCGTATGGATGTCAAAACACATTCCTTCGTTCCAAGTCCACATGCACTTAATAATAGTAATAATGATAATAATCGTTCAGTTGTAGCATGCTTTCGGTGCCTAGCTGCCATACCACCCGACGGAAGTAGGAGGGCCAAGATACCATTGGGTTGCCCAAGCCTAGATAGGAGCGGTCGAGATGCTGAGATTGAGTTCGACCCATATGTACTTAGTTTATAGTTTCCATTAACCTTTCTTACCTCTCAAGGAGTCGAATCACGGACCAGCCAATCATATGTTTGGATTTTAGTTGATAACGTTTCGTCTTCCAAATCCTATTGAACTTCTTCCTTTTCGGTTTAAACCATGATCCACGATGTCCAACGAATATGTCTCCTTCAATTTGAAAACCCAGTGGAATCGCAAACAATTGAATCACCAATATGGCATCATCATCTCCATAAGGCTTGGTTAGCTACAACGTAAAAACAAGATTTTGTTTAATCGAGCTATATTGTTTTTCTGACAGATTTGGAACTCAACTTCAACGTTTTCAGCTCGCCCCGCAGGGGCGGATTGCAAGGATGAGGTATGAAACAGTGACTTCGGCGTCGAGAATAAAAACGACTGCAATGCTAAACTTAGGACCAACCCTTCTGTTTATTTTCAATTTTTCCTTTACATGTCCTATTATCTCCGGTTTTTGTCGCAGACTTGAAGCTGGGACGTGTGTTTCAGCACAGGGTACGCATTTTATCATGTTTGCTACCTATCGGTGAACCCCGGCAGCCGAAAAATGACATGACGCAAAAATAACCGCTTACAGTTGTTGCACGTGTGACAGTAGGCTTATCTATGTTGCCAGGTCTCCCATTCTGGTTAATTTAACAAACCTCCAGTCCGATCGGTCGGAACCTTCTGCAAGACAAACTTTCCATGATGGACATTGAAGGTCCCCTTCTGTTCCTCTTAAACATCTACTATACCAAACCAAAGTAATACTCTCAAGTTAGCACATATTTGTCGTAATCTGTCAAACATGTGAGTGGCCTTGTAGCATGGAGTTGTTTTTTCACCGTCTCTGTTCATTTTCTACACAGACTCCTCAGGGCATGACGGACAGTGCACTTTTATAAAATTTTCAGGTGACGTTACTCTTGGTAGAGAGTGCTTGTAAGGGTCGTGCGCCTGCTAATTCACACAGGACATCGAAGTTGCATATCAAAGGGGATATGAGGCTCAAATCTATCCAAGTGCATTGGGATTTTGTTCACGTGGAGGTGAAGTAGATATTTCAAAGACAGTTCATCTATTCATTCATTCTATCGAACCGTTGCCTTCTACCTCAAGTTAGATGCATACAGTATTTTACTGGAATGGTCTCACCTGAATTGCAGTGGCATGAAACAGTTGGTCATATAGACGTAATACACTACTCATAAGGTTTCTGAAAACTCGCCGACAGCCCATGAACATCATAAACGGGAGATTCAGCTAGGTTTCAGGTGAGCTACCGTCAAAATCAAATTGGTATGCTGATGAGTGTAGAAGTCGCAGTTAGTCATATGTTCCAAATTCATAGACAGTGTTATGCCATGAACAGCCTTTCTTACGTAAACACTACAGGTTCATTTATCTGAAATTGTTCACTGGTCACTGTTTTATCAGTCATTTTATAATATTCAACGAATTTCTGGAAAGTACATCATCATCACCAAATGGTTCTTATCAACTTCCGGTTTAAACCCAGTTTAGCTTCCTAGCATCTTAATCGAAGGAAATATAGACGACTATGCAAATAGAACAATCCTTGGTGGGGATTCACCATCATCCTCATCACCATCATCATCATCATCATCAGAGAGAGCAACTTCAGTGTTGACACTGATGCTTCACTGCTGTGCAACTGCATAGTCTGTCTAATTACATTTAAAGCCTTAGAATGAAAAGAAGAGAAAAGAGTGAGTGAGGGAAGGGACCTGGTGCTGGCCTATGTCAAGCATTCTGAGGTGCGTGCACCTCCAAGCGCTGTAAGGATCTGGAAAGAAGTGTCGTTAACCGGTTGATTTACACGATGCTAACTTCGGTTACTGAATCAATCACTAACAGGCGTATATAGCATCGGTAAGGCCTCAGTTCATATGCATGTTGAAATTGCCGGAGCCGTGAACTAGATGGGGTCCCTCGTAGACAATGGTCTATTGATATTCTTCCACACTATGTACAGCACGTTCCGAAGACACGAGAATCAAAAGAAACCTTACTGAATATTTTCACAAAAAAGTCTCAAGGCATATTGTGGAAGGAAACCAGTTGACTACAAGGACCTCCGTCGAGTCTCCGGCTCCGTCAATTTCATCATTCAGATGAGTTCAAAAACAAAAATTCAGAACGGTTGTTGTCCAAGCCAGAGATTGATTATCTCAGCTTCTAGAGATTATGTCTACCTTATAAGCCCAAAGAAGGGCAAAACAGCACCACTGCATAAAGTGCATATAAAACGGACACTACTCAGAATTTCCACAAGTAGAATAGAAACACAACAAACTCACTATTGCTTGGGACGTCCAGACAGGGTCAGACATGGGATTTATCGGATCTAGTTGGTGGAACAACAAATCATCGTCAGTGCCATAACCAAGCTCTCTGTTTTCTGAGAGTATTCTGGCGTTTGGACCTCGCATGACCTTCCCCAGTGCGAAAACAAAATCACCGGCTGAAGGTTGGAGATGAAAAATCGTTTGAAAATCCCATGGAAAACGTGTGCTTGCTAGAGTTCACTACTGATTCATAGTTATCGACACAACAATCCTACAGAATTGAACTTTGTATCAGTCAGTTGTTGAGCGAATCAGCGATAAGCTAAGTGAATTAAAGAGAATGAACTCCCAAACCACGAAGAGACAAGGTGAAATTGAGTCAAATCAACTGCTCAAATAAGTTAGGCGAATCAATCATAGTGACTCTGGCAGATGTAGATCATCTCCTAAATCAGGACAATTTGGACGCTGCAATAAGTCCTCCAAGAGTGCTTTCGCTGTGCTCACGCATTAAAGGCAATGAACAGGGCTCGACTGACACGTTGAACGTGGGTAAACAGGTAGAACTAAAGTGCATAACTAATTATAACTGGTGCAGTTTATGCCGATGGACCTACTCACTGGTTAAAAGGATACCTTGCTACTCAAATAAGGTTGCCACTTCGATCTTTCTAGAAATTTGCTTGGTAGCAGGAGTATTCAGTACAGTCGTTGTGCTTGCATTAGAGAAACACTTCTAAGGAAACACCGTTTTACAAGTCATCATTTTCAAAATGTGAATGCAATAACGCAGAAATTTTCTCCGACCCTCCTGCAGGAAATAATTTACCTGGAGACAGATTGATCAGCTTAAGAACCAAAGAAAGTTGGTTGTTGATCAGGTGACTGTTGATCTGTTCGCTAAGCTTGGCAATTGATTTGCAACTGACTTTCAACACATTACCAATCGAGGAAAGTTTTTTATGTAAAGCCTTTTCATCCGTACTCAGTCTATATGATGGAAAAATGGATTGATTATCACTCATCCTAAATAAAATGAACGATTGCTGTGACAGTGGGGCAATGATGACCTAAGCCTTTGTGTCTTAGCAAACAGATCAAGGTCGTGAGTCTTGGAAAAGTAAGACAGATAAATCAGATAAAAACTTCAAGCCTCTGATTGACGTTGAATTCAATCGTCATATATGGTAAACGTCTTAAAGCATATAGGACAACAAGGAATAAAGAAACTGCCAAGAGAGAAGTGGTCCACACAGAAAACCGGGATTATCTACTAGTTACTTGACTGACATTAGGAAAAGCGCTGGCATTCTCTCGTTACTGACATTTTTTCAAAAGGTATCGACAGTGCATTCATTGGCTATTTCTGACGTCATGCACAATCTCACTGTGGTTAGGAGGTAACCTTGTCCCACTCTAGCTCCGTTTCGCCTCTAACCAGGAGATAGGAATCTCAAAGTAGGAAACAGTGCGAGTGCTTTTTAATGATCTTTCTTACAAAGACAACTCTCGCATTCACTTATAAGGATCAGCGTTGTGCAATAGCTGACGAATCAGACTGCGGTAAAGAACTGACAACGGAACGGCACAATCGATGACTTACGTTTTATTGACAGGTGAGTTGCCTTCAGCACGGACAACTCAAACCCAGCACGATGGTGATAGCGGAATGGCAGGATTGTCGTTGCTTGAACGGGATCTTCTGTGTTCAGTTCCTCGAGTACAAACTCTCTCATTTCGCTTTCCGAAGGAATATCTGTTTTGTACAGGGACAAAAAGGAGAACGCCGCCATGATGCAGCTACGCTATGTGGACTAAATCAGATTTTTGATGCCAAGTAGATCAACAAAAAACGATTCCCGCAGCGGTTTGTGAAAAATGGCCCCTTTCTCTTTTTTTGATGTGATGCTTTTCATGAGCACCAAAGACTAATGGAAGGCAAGGAACCAATAACAAACCTAAAACTGTAGTTTGTACTATTCAGTGTGACACTGGACTCTCAAATAACGTTAGTGCGCTGGCCGCTCAATAACCGTTAGGTGAGTACAAGGGTTGTACATCACGGAAAGCTGTCACATGGTCAAATTTGCGTTGATTGTACACTTTTTAAGAAGACCATTGGCCTTGTGCGCTTGCGAACATGGCCATTCGCTCACAGTTTAATAAATTAACTAAACGATTCCACGGCCTGAAGAACTCGCAACACTTAGACAAAATACAAACCACGTATTGTTGTTACGTCATCTGTACTCCGTGAGGGTCAAATTAGCCAAGGTATTCTGCAGATATGTGCCGAAGTTTAATATTCCCGTAACTTAACGTCAAATTTACCTAATTTCATATGGTTTAAGCGGACAGCCGTTTTTATTTTAGTCCATAAAAAGATAATTTTTATGACAAAAATGTGTAAGTCAGAACTCACTAGGAGTTCCTTTTAAATTTAGGTTTGTTCAAGTGCGCAAACTTTGATTGGCAACAATGATCAAGCACAAAATTGTGCTTTTCAGCATACGGTAAACACTCAAACAAAATTGGTCAAAAAACAACACGAAGTACAGAAATACTCCAAAAAACGAATAAGCGGTTACCGAATACCTTATACGTAGAAGGCATACATCAGATTTTTACACAACTTCCGAATGAGAATGCTCTACAGGAACCCCCAGCGACCAGACAACAACAAGGTCATCAAATTCGGAAACCAGCAAACGAGGAAAAATAATGTTCGCTTTGAAGACGGACATCTTTGAGGGTTTTGTAACAGGATAACCCCATCAATAGCAGTGACAACAACGTCAGTGTTGACACTGATGCCTCACTGCCTACAACCATAAAGTTCATCTAATTATATGTAAAGCCTTAAAATGGGAGGAAGAGAAAAGAGTGGGTGAGGGAGGAGACCTAGTGCTGGCCTATCGCGAGCGTTCTAAAGTGCATACACCTCCAAGAGCTCAATCAAACACTCTATAAAGAAAATGACAGTACGAAAGCCATTGATATTAATCAGCCGCCATCTCTTTCAGTGTCCCCAGCCAGGTGTAAGGGCGGTCACGGAGCCCTTCTATTAGCTCGTACGTTGTCCACCTCGTGATTTGTGCCATTCTGAAGGAGGCGCGGAGAACATTCGTCTCGGTAGACCCTGCTTCGGCATGCGTAGAATATGGCCGAGCCACAGCAGTTAACGTGCTGGATATTTTCCGCGATTGAAGTACCTACTGCAAAGTCAAATACCCATTTTCTAATTGCCCCATTACAAATTCGTTGACGCCATCTGACATCAGCAACTCCTCTGAGGCATCGGTGGTCAAAAACCTGAAGACGCCTCACGTTATCTGTCTACAGAGGCCACGCCTCTCAACTATTCAGCAATCCAGCCCTTTCTGTAGCCTGGTACAAGCGACCCTTGAATCTCAATGGTATAGCTTTTTGACGCCATATGTGATGCAAATTAGCGAACTTGATTCAAGCCTGTGAGATTTGTGCATTGACGTTTTCAGCTACACTTTCTTCGGGGCGAATACAACTACCAAAATATGTAAAACTCACCACAACCTCCAGTGATTCTACTTGAATTGTAAGCTGTATGTTCAGAGGCTCTGCGTTATTAAGCATGGCTTTGCACTTTGACGGTGCAAGACGCAGGCCGAAAGATGGTACGATAGTGGTCAGTATACTCAACAGGGCTTTTGCCTTGGTCTTCAAAAATGAGGGCGGTGTCTTCTGCATACTCCAGATGGACAAGGTTCTCCCTAGCAACAATTTGACCACCGGGGTTTTGAAGACCTTCGGGCGTTCGGCTCATCATTTACTCAATGACAAAGTTGAACATGAATGGAGACAGTGGACATCCTTTCCGGACACCGCTTTTTGTAGGGAAACTTTTGGAGAGCTCACCATACGCTCTCATACGCCCAGAGGCACCTGAATGTAAGGACCGGATTACATTCACAAAACTCTCGAGCGTGACCTGTTGAGCAAGTGCAGTTAACAGCATTGACCGATCGACGGAATGGAACGCACCTTTGAAGTCAAGGGACACCAAGGTTGTGGGTCGTCTGTTCATAAGGCGTTGCTCTAACGCCTGACGAAGTGAAGATGTGGTCGACGCAAACTCTACCTGGTCAAAATCCGGCTTGATGCTCACAGGTCAAAGACTAGCGGGCTGCAGTAAGACGACGAAGAATCAGTGATGCCAGAAGCCTCGTTACAACAGGAGTCAAACTAAACACCTGTGGCTACTACATTCACTGCGAGTACCCAGTTGTCTGGGAGGGTCTCTTTCTCCCGGATGGACGCATATAAACTGGACAAGCATTGGCTTGGAAGTTCACTACCATCCTTGAAAAGATAAGGTGCAAGGTTGTCAGAACTAGTAACTTTATGACGCTTAAGTAGAGATATACGCACATATACTTATGAGGTTGAAGCGGGCTAAATATTCACAATCCACCTTTCTGTTGAAGGCCGGGATTTCGGATTTGTGGTCGGAGGTAGCCAACTGAATTTCTGTTTCAAATACTTTGCCCAACGGTCCAAACGTTCTCCACTGCTGCATATCAGGTATCCGTTTTGGTTTCTGATAATTTCGCTGATACTTCCAAGATACTTCCAAGAACTACTCGAAAGAATGAGGTAGAACAGCCCGCAGACGTTTCCAGCGACTTTCATACCTTCCATTTCTTTGTCCTTTTGGGCGCACGAAGCTATTTGGTCCACTCAGACACAAATTCACCACGCGTCGCTTGATGCCTGGGGTTGAGTTGTGATTGTGGCCATGAGGATTCTGTCGCTGGTCCTATCGGTCAACAAATGTCTGGATGGGTTGTTCGGTAAACAGAATTTCCTGCTTTGAGTAGCACCTTGGATATCTATTATCATTGGCCAATAACATTCGACGTTGGACCATCGGGCAGGAGCCGGGTCTGATAGGTTAGTTAGATTTCTGGGTCCATTAGCTTCTCAATGGCCAAATGAGGTGTGCGAATTTTGCGTAGACCTGAAAAGCGCAGTGAAAAGCAGCAGCATATAGGCACATGACCGGAGTCCACGCAGGTATTTCAGAAGGAGCGGCAGGCAGTGCTCGTCCCTCGTCACCCGTAACTGATGGTGATGTGGTCTATTTAGATTCGGAGCTAGTCCGTTGTTGGGCACCACGTTGTCCAGCGATTCCGCTGCTCCAGAAATTGAACTGTCTATTATTGACACGTCTGAAGCAGGTGATCTCTCTTGTCCGTGCGCCTCGTCTACAGTCCAAGAAAACCATCCAATCATGCCCCAGCCGGGCTAAGTTTACCTGTAAAAGAGCACCTAGATCGTCATAGAAAATGTCTTTGGCAGATTTATAGCTTCAGTCCGTTGGGGGCGTAAGCAGACGCAATAAACATTGTGCGTTGGACCTCACTTTCTCGAGATTCTCTTGCAGACTCTGCCAAACGAACCTCACAAAGGCGACAATCAAAGGTTATCCAATCAAATAGAGACGCTTCCGCTCGGCCACTCAGCATAAATCCCACCCTAGCATATCCAGCTGCGGTGGCTTCTGCATCACCAGAGGTGCTCATCCGGAACGCGGAAGAGAGCGAGGGGGTAGTCAGTTCGATCACAGTAATTGCATCCTCTATCCTTGTTTCTGACAGTCAGCATAGATTAATGCAGAGGGAATCCAGCTTACGAGCAACAGCCGCTTGTTTTCCTTCTAACTTCACATTAAAGGCGGCAAAGTATACCGGCTTTTAGGGTTCAAAAACAATCCGAAATGTTTAGGGTTGTTACTGAGGTTGGACGTAGAGAAGCTGCAGCTGAGTGTGATGTACTGTGAAGAATGCGGTCAGTCCTAGTGCTCGGACCTGCGGAAAGTGCTCAAACTTGGGTAGGGTAGGGTAGAAGAGGGGAAAAGTGAAAGTGTAAGAAGGGAGGCGTCAGCAGTAACATGTTTTCGCTTACCCGTCCTGCTGTATGCAGCAAGTAAGGCGAGCCGGCTGGTAACACCACGCGACGGCTGATGTGGCATGAGACTATAGTTAGTTGTAGGTGTCATGGTTGCACGTGGGCTAGGATACTGCCAGGATGACTAGACCTAGACAGGAGGACGACTAGGGTCCTCGACCAAAGCCTTTGGCTCAAAAGCCTGACCGCAAGGTAGTGGTGTTTGGCGGGAGATTCAAGTGCATTACTACTTTTATGGAGCAAGTATCCAAACATGGTCCAACTCCCAACCTAAAAGGCCAGGATAAGCACTGTGTGACAAGCGGAATTTTGCAGCAAAATGCCACGCCAGCACGCAGTGTTTTATAGACAAGTTTACGAACAAGCCTAAACTGCTCTTCATGTTTTCGTTATGTGAGAGTAATTGACGGGGTGTATATTTCCCAGAAATAATCTGGAAACTATGGCTGCGACTCACCAACAGCTATTGAAGTATCCATCCAATAAACTGACTACTGTTGAGTAGTCAGAATATTTTATCCAAATAGCCATCGAACGTCTCACAGGATCCGGTGAATGGCGACATCGTGTAGGATTTGTCAGTCAGAAATGGTCGCACCACTGGAAGCCTGTGCATAGTAAGAAGTCAAAGGCAGCTTGCCTGGAGCCCAAGTTGGTGCTATGTGAAAGCTCTTGACACCCGAGGCAATAAGGTCAGTGCACGTGCGTGCAGAAGACTGCTGTAAGCCATAAACCGGCCTAAACATGACCTAAGAATGGGCATCAGCACCGGCACCACTTGCTCCTACCGTCGAGATACGGGCATCATCAGTCAAGTCCTCCAGGTTTCAGGGCACTATCGCCCCTTTCCCAGTATAGCTTCGTGTAGATTCCCATTTGCACACCGTCAAATCGGTAGTGGATAATCTGGTGGAATTTCACCAACCTTACTGCTTAGTGATATTGTCATCCTTAGAATCACAATGTTGGGGAGGCATTCATTAGAAAATGAAACAAGCTTATCTGGGTTCCATATATGATAAGTACCCAATAATTACCAAACCACTGGTTTGGAATTTCACTGCACGGCTCAAAGTGTGGTCAGATCCGGAAAGCTCAGTTCGATAGCTGAAGAAACTGGTTAGCTAATAAGTGGTCCAGGCTGAAACCATCAACACAAGAGTCACAGGTCGAATCTGCTAAAACTCGGCTGACGAGTAGCAATAAAGGTGGATATGTTAGATTCTTAGGATTTAACCACACCCGCGCTGTATTACTAGGAACTAGTCACAACTGAACCAGGTTCATGATTAGCATTCAATCGTTTTACCTGATTTCAGTTCCTAAGTTTAGACAAGCTGTGAACAAAAGTAAGGCCAGTAGGCTGGTGGTGTTCAGGTCGACAACCTGGACCCTGAAACCGAGGATGAGGCGATTCACTTGAAGAACCCCACTCGCTAATAAACTCTGGTTTCTGATGTGAACTCGTTATTCTGGGATCAATAAGTTAATTTGTCCCGATGCATTCAACTGGGGGAAACTGACCTTATGCTCCCTCCTCATGTTAGACGCAAGCGCTCCCCTTTAACTATTCTGGGTATATCCGTGACCTTTAACTCATATACAAACTACCGGTTAGTTTCTAAGGCCACGTCCCAACTCGCGTTCACAGATGTCATTCGAAAAGGGCGTCAAGGTCAACCCAGTCAGTCGAACACTTTTCCGTCCATCATACATTGCATTTTAACTTTCGTTGCACATTTGGAGATGCGTAGGTAAGCACTCGTTAAGTTCTCCCACCAGTACTCCTCTTTCTAATGTGTCCATGAGCAAATTTTGAAGCACTCACCTGGACTGAATGTCCACTGTTTTCGCCGGTGCTGTTTTTGTACATATTCATAGAAACATGTAGTCTGTGGCTCGGACTCAAATAGGTGATAGATCTCCCATTCCATTTCTGTCGGTTCGGCTTCAACCGACCGATAGTTTCGTTCGCGATAAGCAGCTGCCTCAATTGGTTCCTGAGTAGCAAGGGAAGGTTTTAGGAGCACATATACAACAGAACAATATAAAAACTTACATAATTGTTCGACGGGAATATTTCACCTTAGTTTTATTCTGTATGTTTTCTTTTTGTTTACCAAACAGCTTCCACACTCAGAGTAAAACGACAAAGTGTTTTTATTCACCTGGTTACCAGGCCAGCAATGTGAAATTCCTGGCTGAAAGGTCAAGTGACGGACTCACTACGGCATCCAAAGTGTGCTGATGGTCTAACGTGGCTAAGACTCCCGCTACATCCAAATGGCGTACACAGCGCATTTTGATAAACTTCGTAGACCCCGTTTTCAGAAAGGCTCCCATTTGGTTTGGACTTATTAACTGACGACTCCTATATCACTACTTGGTTCCGATCAGATCTTTCTTCGAGATGATGAAGAGTTAAGGAGACGTATCTGATCACTCGAAGGTGATGGAACTTCGGAGGAACCAGTCCAAACCTTTTAAACGATTCACTCTGGTTACGCAGCCATGGAAGTTCTTGGAAATGTACTTCTCCAAAGAAACACTTCGGCAACAGGAAAGAGTAACAGTAGTATTGCGTTTTCGTATTCGCCAACCTGGATTAGTGGTAACACGCCAGACTCACATGTCAGATGTTCCAAGTTCAAAGCCGGCACGGCCAAGGATATGCGCTGCTAATGACCTCTGCTAGGAGCGAAACTCGAGTTCAGTGCTTTCCCCCTTTGATTTGCATTCATCAGAATAATTGCACCGGGACAGGAAGGCAAATGTTCAAACTGAAGTGATGTAAGTTCGAATTCTACATCTGAGTGGATTAACTAATTTCGCTGTTGTGCTGTTGACTGAGAGGTTGAAGCTGACATACTTTGAATTTGATATCGATCGTCAGTCTAAAGTAGAAGTCTTTCAGAGCAACCATCCGTCGTCTTTTGTAAGCCTGTGCCTGCCAGCTGAAGGTCGTTCCGATATCCGATTAGGACCCAAATGACTTGGCTTGAAAAAGCACCGAGGTATACACAATACCAACAAGAAGACGTGAACCTTTCTCTAGGACTCAAATGAGAGGTTTTTCAATCACCGGAGAAATGGCTTGCTAGGTGCGCTCCAGCAGAAGCCGGAATAAATCGCTCATACGCAGTCGGCCGCAATTGTGGCTAGCGGAATAGTAAATATTGCCGGTGAGTGCTACTAGTGGGTCACTATGAGAATTTTATGTTCACTTTCCTTTGAGTGAATTTTTGGAGCATATCAAACACTGATCTCGCGCAGTAAGGTTCATTCTGAAACCCTTGAAGAAATCTGCTGTCCTTAAGCACAATTTGGCTGGGGGGGTGTAAAACCGATAACTCCTTTTTGGAAAAGACATTTGAACATAGGGCGCATTATGATCGAGATTGCATATTTCATCAAATGACGTACCTCTGTGTAAGGAAGCAAACGTAGGCAGATAGTGGCACAAGGGATGAAAGAGGTTGCTTCCAATTCGTCCTTCCAATAGACCGTTTTGGCGTCATATGCTTGAAGATGTTCTGGGATTCGACAGCGTAAACGCTTTTGATGTCCCCCGAGATGAAGAATACCCTGATACGTCAGTAACAAACAAATCCAGACTGATTCAGCTCTTATGGACACGGAGGATTAACGTAAAATAATTCGGCAGAAATTCACTTCCTAAACAGAAAGAGAATTTTCAGGTTTGTTGTGACTATGTTTGCATACTTTGACATATTTACCGTGTTTAATCACCGTTTCAAAATGTGATCTAACAGGATCAAATAAGAAATGTACTTTTCAATGATAATAAGCGTCCGCTGGATGGTATTTGAGGATACTCGGCGAGGTTCCTCACATATTTGGAGAAGATTCCCTCAGTAGGTAAATCTTTTCTATCCCTTAGGTGTTGCGGCCGAAATTTCGTTGGTCCTGAATTTAGCGAATCTGATGTACCCATCTGCATAACGGAAACTTAGTTGTTATGGTGATGAATTGTGGTAGCTCGGGTTGTGTAGATGGTTTCTGTCCTGTTCGCTGAGATGTGCAACTTATCTGTAAACGTTTCGTCACCAACCGAGTTGACATCGTCAGTGCGTAGTGAATTTGCCGCGCCTCGTACTACGTTGCACCGGTGCACCAATAACCGACAGTGCTTTCAAACATGTTTATAAACGTTTCGTGACTAACTGTTTCACTCTACTCTAACTTCGTCCCACGGGCTTTACACACTTGATTGTGATATTCATATCTATTGGCCGTTCGTGATACGCGTAGCAATCAAAACGTATTATTGTTAACTTGATGAAACCGAAGGATGAAAAAAATGTACTTCTTTCTTTTTACCACACGCAACGCAATCCTTACCTGGTCGTCAAACAGCCGCATCAGGACATTTCCAACGATGCAAACTTTTCCATCCGTGACCCGCTTAGTGTAGACACGTAGGAACAGCAGGGAATTCACTGATAGGGCTTTCTCCTTTTCCACCTGTACCACTATTCTGTCTTTTGTTCGAAATAATGGAGATCGTATCAGAGATCCTGGTGTGTAGTGAGTTTGCCGCTGTCCCTTTGGAATCAATGGCGAACCAATCGTCATATCAGGAATGACCAGAATATCGGGCATCTCTGAATCCCAGCCAGTGTTCAACAACTTGCCAGTCACCTCAAATAGGAGACACAAAAAAAAACCCGGCCAACTTCTCATCAACTATCATCATTCAAGAGTATAGAAAAATTCAAAATTCATACTATGCAAAACTCAGGCCAAACATACACAAGTCGTTGCGTCCTCTGTCGAGTAAGCTTCTTATAACACCTAACACATATCAGACATAGTGTTCACGACAAAGTGCCCTGAGTGAGTCTCTGTTCAAAAATGAAGGTGTGCTAACCGTATGGGTTTTTTTTTCTATGAAAGTTAGGCGAACCCTAGTATTTAGTAACAGCCTGTAAAAAGTGAAAAGACGGATAGTAAATGTCAGTCAGTTTTCACTAACAAGTCCAATTATGACAAATTGAATATGTGTCACACCCGTCCTGAATGGAACATCATATTCTTAAGTCAGCTCGTATCATTCTCATAAGAGTACCCGAGTGCAGCTAAACCGGATCAGTCTGGTGTAGAAATCATACACCAAGATTCAAATCCTCCCAGGAAGAAACCTCCGTGTCGAGGGACATTTCTGCCTGCATTTTCGAAAGCAGCGTACTGGAATATATCTGTCAATGCTGATCATAAACCGTGTTGTGGCCCTGTTATGTGCTATGGCTTTCCGAGGTATAACAAATTGTCCCATAAGCATCCCATTAAGAAGAATCACGAGCAGTCGCTCTGACAGGGTAGACTGGGTAGAGATGCACGTTGAATTATGGGGTCCAAAGCTTCACCCTACTCACAAGGGTCAGTGCACACCACTGAAGACACCAAGCTATTCGACTAACTGGAAAGTTGTTGCGTTTCAGCCTACCGCAAGTGTTTGGGTAACCCAGTCCAAAAACGATTACTTCGCATTCGTGCGTGAAAACGCTTGATTGAGGCGCCGCTTTCAACAATGACATGTTCGAGGCCTTGTCACCGGTCAGAAGGAATATGAGTTGAAATGGTGTTGTTTGGAGAGTGAATAACCCCACTTTGAGGTAAGTACGGGTAAGTGCGGCTAAGTACTGTCTTACGGCTATAAGTGGTTGTGCACAATAGTCACTTTTTTGTAGGCTACGGTTAAAATATTATTCTCAAAGCAATCAGCGTTCAACGGGTTGGGATGTAGACTGAAGATACCCGAGTAAGTTTGCACGAAACACAAAACGAATTTTAGAAGCATTCTTAGCTATAATTGATTATCCTGCACCACACTGTCCCTGCCGAGACTGTCTGAAATGGACAAAACTAGCTATACTCTACCTATCTATCTATCTATCTATCTATCTATCTATCTATCTATCTATCTATCTATCTATCTATCTATCTATCTATCTATCTATCTATCTGTCTGTCTATATACCTACCTTCCTATCTAGCTACCTACCTATCTATCTATCTACCCGTCTGTCTGTATGTCGGTCTGTCCATCCATCCGTGTGTTTGCCTGTCTGCCCATTCGTCTATCTGCCTGCCAACTTACTTGTACTGTTTGTCGGATGCTAGCCACAGTCAGTCGTCTGCACTTACAAACTGTCAGCCCTTCGCCAGAATTTTCTTCACCGCTTGAATAACCTACAGTATCAAGACCAGATTCTGCCATTTAGCAACCTTTTTATTCTGCCCAATACAACATCTATATCCTGCAGGAAACAAACCATTGAAGGAAATTCCATTAGGAAGATATTCACAGTCTCCAACCGGGATCTTCATCCGGTCAAGACTGGTTAATCACGGTTGAACTGAGAAGACCTATTGCCTGGATTGACTACAGCTGGTTTGTTGTCGCATTTGCGCGATGTTTTGGTTGTCTACACCGCCTGACAGTGTGTAACCTGAGGCTTCAGATATCGGTGTACTGTAACTCACGGTAGTGCTCGAGTTAAACGGCCTGGTAACAATGCTTCCGAAATTGTGACTAGCACCTGAAACACACATGAGCGAAAGCATGCTTACGGTCATCTTGTTTCAACCGCTTCAATACAGCACCACAGACATACTTCATTCCCAAAATCTTTCCAAGTTATTTCAGGAACTCCTCCCGACGCTTTATTATTTCACGTGTCAGACTGTGTGTGGAATGTAATCTTCAATGATAAAATAAAACCCTTAGAGGATAGACGACCAACCACAAGCAAAGCAGGGCATTTAATTTATCACCAAAAGGCACCAGACTTGGTTCGCCCTAGTTTGGTGTCTCCCATAAGCACGACCAACATCTTCACGAGTTCGTATCCTAAGATAGTGAAATTATATGAGATGTGCTTGAAACTGCACTTCAAGAGTGAAAGTCGGCACGCGTCTTTCCCATTCAATAATTGTTAGCTGCCCACGAAAGTGACATGCACGAATGAGATGATGGATTCTAGTGTGATTTCTACTGTGTAACACATTGTTATTTATTTTCAGCTTACGCCATATTGTCTTATTTACTATAATGTGTCTGCAAGTCTGGGACATGACTTCGGTAACTAGACCCTCATAAGGGTCATAAGTTCATGATTAGAAGGCCATGGCACGTCTCTGCCACGTCTAAACTATTCTTGGCTCATACCGATAGTATCAAGTAATGAGATTGTAAACTCTATAAGCGGTGTTAGAAATCGTTACCCCGCAAACAGAGAAACGATGCAGGTGGCAATATACTTTTATCAAAAGCTGGTGCGTTGCAACCCCGCTGATTGCCCATAAACACTGTACAAAATTTGCGCGTGCTACGGCCATCCGTTCATAAATCATAAGAGCGGTCAGTCCACATTGCTGTTGTGAAATCACAGAATTCAACTTTTTCTAAGACTATGTTGGTCGTTAACTGTTGGCTGCCTAGTTACTCCAGCTTTTGCGTATCACTGTAGGTCGATATACGTGCAATTGGAATCCTTCGGAGAGGAACACACTCGGGGGGGGGGGCAACTGATAGTATGACGGGACTCGGAGTTATTTTACTCGAGCCTTCTTTTTGTAGGTGAAAACAGTCTTTGCCAAAAAGTCGAGAACTACTTCATAAGTTGCTCACAGAGAAGAATAATTCACAATTCGAGTGAACTTTTCATCCTAAATGTGGTCAGTCCGATCAACACGTGATCACGTGATTTGAATTCCGTGACAGAAGGATGATTGGCGCTGTATTCTGTCTAAGTGCAATTTCGAATGAAACAGTATGAAGTCAAAGGCTATGAGAAGTCGACATCTGGCTTTTATCTCTTCACTCGTAATACTAAAAACCATCAGTTTTACATCATAAACCGCAATAATAGCCAGTTAATAACACTGCTGACTACTAGCCGGGAGGTCGCGAGTTTCAGTCTTCTGGAGCTTTGTGAGATACGCGCTGCCAGTGATTTTTCATCAGCAGTGCTCCTCTGCTTTTTTGTAAAGACTGACTTCTTCTACAGGACGAAAGCTCAGCTGAACAAATGAAATTGTCCGAGTTCATTCGAATTCAGCTGCATACGAGTGAACATACGTGCTACCCTTCTCAGTTGGTGCAGTATTTATTTGCCCGCAGTTCTAGATAAGTGGGTTCTTCGCCGCAGGGTACTTGTGACACCTAGAAGTGCGTAGTGAAATCATCCATCATCTTCTGTAACGATAAAATGTGACAACGGGCATCGAGGTAGGTTAGGCAGCGAAAGAATTTGGGTTTGGTCAAAATAATAGGTCTCACCGAAAGCCAAGGAACAAATGCGTGAGTGAGTCAGCGGGCAGATTAGTAATGTTGTTTTACTAAGGAGATTTTGAGATAGGTGGTTGTTCTCAATTTTTTGGTGGATTCCCCGCGTTTCAAGTAAAACCGGTTGGAATATGTTGGTTCTCAGTCGTTTTTGTTACTGGTCCTAAAAAGCGGGTTTTTATGGAACACTATTTTCCGGCAGTTTCTGGCAGGACAAGTCCAGCATTGTGAAGGGGTTACATTCATTCACACGCAGTTTTTGATCGGCATACTAATGTGACGGGTGCGTATTAAATACACATTTCTTAGCTTGAACTAAACCAAATCGTCCTAAACATAGGGACACAAGGACATACGAATGTCAAAGTCCCAAGAACATTTGTTCCATCCATGTAAATATCGAGCTTTCTTCACCATAAAGTTGTAACTTCTTGGAGACGTGAACCATCTTCCTACTGTCTTTGGTTTATCGTAGACAAAGAAGCAGTAGACTAGAGTTCCTCTCACTCGGGCTCAGAAGTATTTTCGAAACCTCAATCCCAATTTGTTTTGACAAGGTAGGTACGCTTGGCAACATCTCTACCAGTGTACACATTTAATTTCAGCGAGAATAAATATTTCTGCGTTACAGTGATACACGTGATCATTCAAACGCACTACTTACAAACTTACGTAGAATTGGATTTAGAGATTAGTTGTGCCTTTTTAATATGAATTAAGCAGGAGAACTTTAAAAAAAGCTGATGTGAATATGAAATTTCAAAGACAAAAAACTTACTTCGAAACTACGTTTCTCGAATTTCCTCCACATTCTAAGTAACACTTGGTATGGGGTGAAAGTTGAAGTTCAAAGTGACCAGGTGGTGATGAATTATCTCATGCGTGGTTTTAATTCAAATCTATTTGTGGTAATATATCAGCCCCCAGTTTTTGAAGCTTCTTAAATGGGCAGGGTCTTACAGAGAATAGAAATAAATCGATAAAAAGCACAACGAGCTCGCTGCCAAATAACTCACTTGATTCACATTTTCAATTCGAATTCACTCACCTTATAAACGGAGCAGTAGTCCGGCATGAAGCGGAGTTGATCAATGTAGATGCAAAACGGTTCAGAGTGGAGAGATGGTCGCATTTCTCGTTCCCCCAAAGTGGGCTTCCTGTACGGCACCCAACACTCATCGAGTGGCGTCACTGGTGGACTTCTACAAACAAAACGAAAAATGGAAAATAGTCTACCTTTAGTTTGGCTTTTTAAGGAAGGCCAAAAGTTCTTCTAAATCCCGGTGGAGACTAAGACTTGTAACTAGCATACCGAAGCAGAAACACTTTCGGTTGGACCATCTTTGGTCTTCATTTGATTCCTTCCGGCTGGACCACCGAATTTTTGGCCCTATTTGTCTGCTGTCGTCAAAGTGATCATTACCTTGAATTTACGATCCTTTCCATCATTCGGTTTTGAACTAGCTTTTACACCAACTGGATTATCGATGTCATATTGGCCGAGATCAGAGAGATCAGTCTAAATCTGAAACAAATCTCAGTCCTGTCAGCTGAACTGTTGCTACCTAACGGCGGCAGAATTCATTCATGCAGGAACACTACAGAAAGGGGAGAAGATGCAAGCCCTATGTCGAGTGAAAATGAACGGGTTGAAACGGAGAGTCCATTTCCGAGTATTCTATTACCGAAAGTATGGACAGTCGATGAACTACTAAATTTTTGACTGGAGGACTTGCCAGGAATGTTTTAGTGGTATTTATACGCAGTGGTCTGTTAACTTACGTGAACCTTCATTGAAGATCCACCTGGAAAACTTGTTTCAAGTGCCGTTCTCCCCAGACCCATTTTCTCATAGCTGCATACCAACCGAAGTTTCCGGGTTCGTAAGCGTCTTTCTCCACAGCGAATATGTATAATTTTTGGTGTTGCCCAGGCAATAAACTTGGGAAATTTTCTGATAATTTTTCAGAATTTAGGTATTTTGTGCAGACCATATGCTTTTCTTTTCTCTGTGATGGCTTTATTCAATCTGATGATTCTGTACTCAGTCAACGTGAATTGTCAAAACTTGTAAAATTCCCAACTAGCGACCGGGCCAATTTCAACCACGTCTTTGTTAGTGGTGCAATGTAGTGGCGGTCCGACATGTTTGCTAACGGCCGACAATCTTTTGATCAGAATTCTCCCCGGCAAGTGCATGAGATGTAACGATCAACCAATGATCTGTATACTAATGAAAGCAGCCTTCAAGGGTATAATTCAAGCACAGACGCTTGCAATTGTCTCCGACACACAAGAATCCATGAGGATGGAACCCCATTCCTGCATAGGGCGGCCCTCTTGGACTATCAAGATTTATACCTCGGTTTGTGCCGTCTCTTAAGGGTCCTTGTGTAGGCCCAAATCGTTCTATATCGGGTATGCTCAAGTAGCCCTGTCACTGCAAAAAAGATGTTGCGGTCATCAAGGTGACGCCAAGACTAAAAGTCAATCTATTCTTTGTGGGTTTAAAAAATTCACTTGAATTTATTCTACAGACAGACGATACACGCATTTGAAAAGCTGCAAAAACTCTTCTGTTCAGCGCACAAAACTATGACATCGCAGAGAACAGGTGTGAATCCACTCACATCGGGTTTTTTTAATCTTTCGATCCTTTTGACAGAGACTGCTTTACCAAAAGCTTTCCAGGATAGATATGTATGAACCTTGATTAAAAGCCAAGAAGCACTATAAGGCTGTTTCATACTTATTGGTAATTGTCAGTAGTATGTATCTCACAATGCTCTGGAAACCGTGAGCTTCCGGCTAGTAGTCCGAGCACTTAACCATTCGACCGCGAGAAGCTGATCAGCACTGTGTTTAAGCCGCAACGGAGGCTCTTTGTCCAGATCGCTATATATAAAATTGAGCAGGGTCGAAAATTTTTTAGTCCCACCTTTCTGTTTCCACGAAAGAGATATCCGTTGGGTCTCGGTCACTTGTGAGTGTTAGCCCGTGTGAAATTTACTACATAGGTACGCTGTGATATGGCACGTACGGTGGGATCAATGAAACGGGAACACTGCTCACTCAAAGCTGATATCCTATCGATCAATCTGAAGATTTGGTCTATTAGTAAACCGTACAACAGAGCAAGCGGGCCCGCTGAGGCAGTGGAATATGGTTTTAACGCAACAAAGTCGATGAACACTGAACACCCTAGTCTATTCTTGGGATTTTTCTAAGGTTCGTAAAAAATTTTCTGCCCAAAGGTCGGCACTTACGTTCCCATGGTTGTACAAAATCTAGCCTTATACGTTACATCTCAATCGGTTGAATGGAATGCGTGGTAAATAGTCCTACTTGATTCGTAAGCCATGAGAGTTCGAAATGGGTCCTGAAGAACAAATTATGAAGGCGACCGAACCACCCTAAAAATGGCTAATTTGCCAAAGCCTGACTGCAGCCTACTCCCCAAGGTGCGGCCCTTACCTGGCAACCACAGCTTATGTTAGTTCGGCAGAGATGCGCCTATTGCTCGACCGACAAGGTGGTCGAGCGTGTTTACTACGATGGATAATGGGTTTGTGAGAGCAGGTGCGACAACTGCGTCCTCTCTTAGGATATTTGCAAGAGCATGCAGCTCACTTTGGGACGTCCAGCTCCTGGAATGGTCAATCAGAAGCACTGATGAACTTCGGGATTCAGCTGACCCGAGCCTGTGTTCACGTATTGTCAGCAGGTGAGAGACAACACAGTTGCCCCGGGAAACACTGAAGATACCCGTGGAGGTCATGACAAGAACGAAGGTGGCGGACGAAGCTTGTGATTAGTCCTCTTGACTAACACGCGTGAATTCTGATATCATACAAAATTGCAATGTATTAGCTAAGAGGACCAATCGCAGAAAAAAAGCTCTGGTTGTACATTTGTACTTCTCATGACAGTTGTCTAACTAGGTGCGTTTAATTGACAAAACTCCAAACCAACTCATCAGTCGGATACCTGGAGAGCTAATCCTTCCCGAGTTACCTGACTACGCACTTCAAACTGTTTGTCAGTGACCATAGTAGATGAATCAATGGCATTCACGTATACCTTGCAGGAAGCGTTACTCTGCTGATTCTTGTAGGGTAACAATTCTGGTGCGCAATTTGTTTTCAATCCTAACAAGTTTCGTCAAAGATTGTTTTGTGTAGCATATACACAGGAATAATGTTGCCACCAAATAATATGCTTCTGACATCTTTTCTCTCTGCGTTCCTATGACTGGGTTCAAGCCATGGTTTTATTTAACAGCAAGACTTCAAAAGAAATATGTACATATCGCGTTTGTGCTTTTTACGCGCTTTCACAATGTGTTTGGCTTGTCTGGACACCTTAATGCATGCTCACGAGTTACGCTCAGCTTAGTCAAATTAACCGCGTGTTTTGTCCCGGAATTCCAGTAAAAATGAACCCTTGCCCTGTAACATTACACTGTTACTAACCGCGTAGAGGTATAACGCTAAGTAGCGCTTTAGTAGCAAGCCAGTTGACGGTCATCCTCAATGGCCTCGCAGATAAATGCAAGATCATCTGCTTCACCTCTTTATGGAGGAGAGCTGTTCAAAAGTAATTGTTTTGATTGCCATCCTTGTTGAACTCACCCTAATCTGACTCACTGCTTAAAAGTATGAAAAAACTTACCTGGAATCTTGCTCCACCACGGGTATGTCCAAAGGCTTTAAGGCATGCTCTTTGTGGACAGCACCCGGCTTGTGTTTGATAACCTTTTTGATGACAGGAAGTATTGTATCTGGTCTGTCCGTTTCCGGGTTGAAGATTGTGGCTGAAAGCTGCGATCCAGCTAGGAGAAGCAACACTGAAAGTGAGGAAAGAATAAAGGTTGGCTTTTTGAGTCAGGTACTGCAACGAAATTAGCTAAAACAACTTTCTCCTATTCTGGCTTTTTGTGCCTCTTCTAACATATTTTCAGGTACTTCGAAACTGGAATTCAGTGATATTTTGCAAGACGGTTATTTGTCCAGCATACATCGAACAATAACTCACACTTCCGTGAGGTCAGTACATTGTCTTCATTTTCGTAGAATTTATATGGTCCGTCCGTTGTCCATTCAGAACTAATATTTTGTGGCCATTCGGTTTCTGGAAAAAGATCTTCTCTAGTCCCCTTTTCAATTTGATAAATTGTCTGTCCGTTTGCTGGCCTATAAAAATTCTGGATAAAAAAAGATATGTGTATTGTAAAAGCCTAGTTTGGGTATTCGTTGCAAAACGTGAGCAAAATATCGATCAAACCGGTGTGTGGCCACGTGAACACTCGCTCATTTCCACCGAACATTGCATTATTACTCGAACTCACCGTAAAGTCTACCGTGCGCGTCCCTAGTATCTTTTTCGATACCAAGGCACAACAAACGACCTAGAATTTAGGTGAGTCATCGCACACCATGGAAAATAGTCCAGTTTAAGATATCTTAACCATGACATTTCCTGAAAGAGGTCAGCTTGCCTCTAGACTTACAGTTTGCGGTCCATCGGCTGGAATATATTCTTCAAAGCAATGTAGTTTGGCCCATCCAATAGTAATCCACTTTTCATCTCCTGAATTGAACAAGGCAGAGGAAGAACATCTGAAAGAAGCATTGATGGAAAACTTTGTCTCAGGCAAGATTTATAATACTGTTTATCCAGCAAGTCTATTCCGGTAGGTGAGTCGGTCTCAAAATAAACACGCCAGTCATGGTTTGTCTAAAGTAACGTCCATCAGTTATGTCCAAAATAAACGTCCACGTGCTTGTGTCTTGCCAAATCAACCGGCAGAAACCCATTCTGGAAAAACGTAAAGTTCATCGTTATTCATATAAATCACCTTATATTATGACATTGTAACCATTGCTATTTAGTTTGAAACATTTCGAAGGCATTTGAAGCATAGAACCCTATCAATCATTGAGGTAAAACACAATTGATGAGGTGTAAACAGATACCGTACTTTCACCAAAACTTATCATCAAATCTGCATTCTAAGATCCGAAGAAAATTTTCATAGGTGCCCAAAGTAGAGGGGAATTTTCTTGACTGGCATCAGGGTAGAAAAGTGTTTTTAGTCAACTCCTTCATCCCACATGCAACCTGGTCAGAACTTGCTTGCTGATTTCTTAACACAAGCGCGAATGGCTAAGGAGTCCACTGGGCAACCTGTGGTGATGATGTAGGGGGCAGCCGATGAGGTTGCTTTGTTGGTGGTTGACTGGCAGCTTGATGAATGCTAGCTCATTGTGCAAACAGAATCTCGTGGAATATTTGATTGTCATTCTGTAGAGGCAGCCGTGTTTTCTGTTAACATGATCTACTACAACATACATATATTATGTTATATAATATATGTCAAATGATACACGTCGTTGTGTAAAGCGTTCGAGACATGTTTATCTGAAACGTTAGTGCTGAACTGGACTACGTAGTTCGTTGTTACGCAGGTGAAAAATGCAATCCAGTGATTCTGATTGTGCCTGCTTGATGTTTTTAGGTATCTAAGACGAATGAAAAAACGTTCTAGCTGTTGGATGATAGTGTCGTTTGGACAGATCAGTCTGACAGATCAATCTAGGACAGATTAATCTAGGCGACTGTCTCACTTTTGTTTTCGTTTCTTAACCTACCCCTTTGTGTAGCCGATCAGGAGTACAAATGCGTTTCGTCTGTGGAATAATGTGAGAAATGAGCCACTTGCACAAACCACAACGTTTGAAAAGCGGATATGTTTCTTCTGGTCACTCTCTTCTACGGATTGCCGCCTCGGTTTTAGTCTACTCCAATGCCTTCAACCTGAAGTAAAGTCCCTAAACTCAGACTGTCTGTAAGGAAGAAAACCAGGTCTATGATTTGCTGGTGAAACGCATACGCTACTTATGGTGACATATATCGTCCAATCATGTGTTCCACTTCTCGCGATCTAAACATAGCTGGTTCTTCAAATGACACCTTCGGAATATATCTTAGTCAGTGGTAAAAGCTTGGAACCTTTGAAAGACTAACCCTATCCAAATTCATGTAATTAATCTACCGCCGCACTTGACCATTCAAACCGAACGCTGCACTTCCAGCGTAGCAGATGGTTAGGAAAGGATTTGGTTGATTGGTTCTTATGTTTACCGTAAAAGTCAGCCAGCTATATAACCCACACAATTGTGTTGACGAAGCCCTTTTGTTGAATGTTAGAAATTTCCCCTGATCGTTTTGCTAGTTTTCCACAATCTTTCGTTGGCCAACTCTATAACATACGAGGCAGAGAAAGTAAAGTTTTACACCTCTTCTAGTCGCTTTTGGTTCCACTTATTCGCTAATCGTATTAGTTATTCTCATTCTGATAACCAGTTTCAGCTGGTGTACTATCCCTCAGTGTCAAAAGTCAGCCGGTCGTTTTAAAAAACTGATAAGATAGTTGTAATTATCAGTGCAATTGTAATTATTCAAACACTAGACGTTTTGCTGTTTTTGAGTTCTCTGTGACCAGATTTGTACTTCACTGATCGTTGTTCCAGGTTGAATCTCCATCGTTTTGTAGATGGCCTCGGTCCCTTTCCATGTTTTTGGTTTGTTAACCGAAGCTTGTCACCGTAAGCCCCTTTTGTTTTCCCGAACTCATGAATGGAGACCTGAAACCTCCACGAGGCGGTCTGAGACGTATTCACAATTGCAATATTCGTCGTTAGAAACCTTGTGCAAATTCTATCTTATTCATCTAGAATGTATTACCGTTGATAACTTTTTCTCGGACAAACTAAATAATACCTGACCTTCTTAGTGTCTACTTCATTTCGAAATACCGTGGTATTTTTTGCTAGTTTTCATTTCTGGGGTTAGCGTTGGATTTAGGATGCAGATTTTGACACATCTTTGGGTTTTTAATGGGAATATTTCGAAATGTATACATGCAATCTATTTCTCATTGTACCTTAGTTACCGCAGTTTTAGATAAACTCATTTTGGAAGACGTCCTTCTTATTGTTTCCGCGCTCCACTCAATACACAACCTGCCACCGGGAGAACAACTCACATTTTGCTGTTTGAAGCTGTGATGTACATAAGGTGAGGTCTATGCGCGATTGAGTCCTGTATTTCGCTCCGGTATGCACAAAAAAACAAAATTGTTATGATTAATCTGTACGTCCAGTACTAAAAACAATGATTTTCCTTTGGAGAAAACTTCTTTGGAACACATCAAACTCATTTTCTCATGGAGCGACTTACTCCAAACCTACCCAGTCTTTTTGCCACCAAATTCTGCTACCAGTATTTTCAGTGCTGCTCTGCTGATTGCCTTTTCACCTCCTCTGGGATTCTTTAAACGTCTAGTATGGTTTTTCAAAACGAACTGAATACGAACACGCGGGATGTGAACACAGTTTAAATGAATGACACCTTTTGTTCCTGCAGCTTTGCGATTCCAACCGAATACAGTTGTGCCCAACGCTCGATTGGCAGTTTGTTTCGTTCACGTGATGCCCTATTCCTTGTATGGCAACAGCTTGAGAAAACTAAGCGTAGTCGATCGTATTAGCGAGATGACAGATGAAAAGCACGGTCCCTTGCGAGTGCCTACGAAGCAGTACGATCGCACTGAAGGAGGCCGTTACAGAACAGATCATTAAGTAGTCGTTGTACTATACTTTCTTGGATCTTGCTGACTTCGAAGCTGTCCTGAGTTGTCCAAATGCTCCTTTCGAGCATTAACCCCACTTTCATCTTATTAGGCCTGTTTTCATACAACTCCTGTATGACAAAGACCCCCTAATTTCAGCTTGTTTATTTGGCTTGCTTCCGACTCAACTTGGAGCACTAAAAATGCCCCGGTGAGTGTTATAATCAGTCCAAAAAACAGCACGGTTTGACGCCCCCTAATGGTCAACCGAATAATCCTTGGTATGAATTATTCTTCTGATGCATCTTTTTACCGATCTCACGTGACTGATGAGCGAACTAACAAAATACAACAGGTATGCAGCTGCAGATGTCCTCGATTGATTTAAACTTAGGCTGACACTCTTCTGGACTTCCATTTCTAAGTGTAACTCACAAGCCAACTTGTAGTTGCCGTGTGAACGATTTGGCCTCAGTTTGCTGTTGTGCCTCTTCGCCAATCCGAACCTCCTTGTGGTGTTTCTTAGTCGGCTACGGAGATCATATCAAAAAAAATGAAAACGAACATCAATGTGTCCAATTCACATGAGTCAAGTCATACACTCTGTTGTCTTCGGTATCCTGTCACTTCCCCCGTTGTCCTATACTTCATTAGAGGTAAGATTCTGGAGTGAAAAACGGATATTTACTGAACGCTCATTTCTTCACATCGCGCAATTTCTGTTTCATCATTCTCCTATAAGAGTCCTCAACCTCGCATTTGGGGCTAACAAAGTGGTTTTTATACCATTCTGTTATACACTGGAGGCAAAAAGCTAAAACAGTGTCTAAAGATGGGACATCACTAAGTAGGAAATCGGCTATTTCTTCTATGTTAACAAATATTTGGCTCCAATCAACTGTCGACTTATGCAGACTACCATCCAGTAACTGGCGAAAAATCTAAATGTTTTAGCTGATTATTCGCCCATCCCCGTGAATCACCTGATAAACAACAAATCATTGGCGAAATACACTCATCTACAAACAAATTTGGTTTTTCGAGAGACTCACCTGGAATCCAGCTGAATCTCTCGTTTGTGATGTTTCCAGGCAACTGAATGTGCTGCACCAGGCCGCCTCATGTTTCAGTTGCTACGATATTCAAGATATCGAGATACGTGTATATTCGTAATGCACTACTCATAAGGTTGCTGAGAATTCTTCGACAGCCCACAACCGGTTTCGCCCTTCTTGGGGCTCATCAGGTAGACGCAGCCCCCGAGTTTCCGTCAACCTTATGCTCTACTTGAAACCAAATTGCACGAACTTGGCGAAATACACTCATTTGCAAACAAATTAGGTTTTGCGAGAGACAGAGCTGGAACCCAGCTGAATCTCTCGTTTGTGATGTTTCCAGGCAACTGAATGTGCTTTGGTGGCTTTGATCTTGACCGGATGTTTCAGCGGAAATGTGGGCGGATCCCGAAAGTTCAACCCAACTGGCCCCGTCATCTTAAAAGCGAGACCCATCACGTGGGCGCAGAGGTATCAGTCAAGTGACACTTTCACTAACAGGTTTCGGACTGTTTCGGGTTAATTTCTCCTTATTGTATAGAGTTAGGCAGCTGAAAAGGTTATACTGCTGCATTCCGAAGTGGCGGAGGAAAAATATGGGCAGACGTCGCCGCATTCTCCGGGGTCGAGCGACATAAAAAGTCCGCTTGTCCGCGTGATGCAATGTGGATAAGGAAGAATTTGCATGACAAATAAAGTACAGTCGCAGCGATTTCAGGTATTTTCTTTGAGAGTTCGGAAAAATGGAGTTCTTCCCCATAAAAACCCATTTCCGGTCCCATCAGTTTTTTTTAGTAGAATTCGCATCGTCCCTCGCTAATCCGAAAGTACCTATCTCTCTTACTACTTGCAAGTAGTGAGAACAGATATTTCAATTTTAGGCTCGGCAGTAGCTACTGGTCCACTTACCCCGAGGAAATCAAGAGATGCACCTTATTTATGGTTTAGAAGGT
The DNA here is from genome assembly GCA_004794785.1 of Opisthorchis felineus. Lineage (NCBI taxonomy): Eukaryota > Metazoa > Platyhelminthes > Trematoda > Opisthorchiida > Opisthorchiidae > Opisthorchis > Opisthorchis felineus. The sequence goes on along the minus strand of SJOL01009171.1, from coordinate 76,231 downwards.
GCTTCTCCTACCTCCAGTGTATAGGGATGAGCTTACAGAATAAATTTCCGAAAACAGAAAGAAAATACTTGACACAGCTTTCAGCTTCTGTGCTATATCTCTGCCAACTTTTTAACGTACATCGCTAAAAAATGTTTCCCGAGAAGTCTACTCCATAGCGTCAGCAGAATGGAACATGCTTTGGAGAAAAACTGGGCAACAGTTTAAATAAAAAATGGCCAATAGTTAACTAGTCCCTAAAAAACGCGAATAAACAGACATCACAAGGTGTGTCCATCGAAAATTCAACACTTCATTGGGACGTCACTAAACGACACCGTAGTGTACTTTAGTCAAAATAAGGGTGTGAATGGCAGGAAACAGTTCTGAACTTCTTGCTAAATACTACAGATAGTGGGAAATTTGATTCCAGAGGGCATACAAGACTACTGTTTAAGATAACGTGAAAATTTACACATTTTACTGTGACACCTAATGGCCCATATACTCTTGCTTCGAGTATCTTGTAGATTTTTAGACAGGCTTCAATGAATACGACCGACGTAGGTAGTGCTTCAGCGGATATACGAGAGAAGCAATAAAATCAATACAGCAGCCAATACAATGTAAACGAAGCGAAACGAATTGCAAAGGATCTAAACGCACCTTCTACTACAGGGATCTGCGTTCTTAACTTTTTCTGTTCAATCCGCACTTTCACATAACCCGGCGAGGTTCTATGTTGACCTACTTCATTTGATGGTGCGGATGACAAAGTATCATCGATCTTCCGTGCCTTTTAAAAAGAATTTGAGGTATAACTACAAACTGTCAACACACAGTTTCAGAAAACATGGTTGGTCGCGCAAATCGTCACAGAGTAGTCAAATTTTCCTTATTATAAAAATATTAGCTGGTTAAATGAAAACAAATAATAACTTAAAGTAGCCTGTTCCTTCTATGCACTGACGTTTTGGAACATCTGATCCTGCTAAGTAGGATTAAGCATGAAGTAAACATCTACAAACCTGCTGGTAATGTGAGGAGCTGTGGTGAATTTCATTTGAGATTTCGTCCTATGAAGGAAGTCCGTTTACGTTGAAAAACCGAGAAACCCTTTACAGCTGATTCATTCTTGCTGGGAATCATCAACAGTGCACCTCTCATGAAACTCTGGAGGCTCGCAAACGCGCGATCTCCATGCTGATAGTTTAAACATTCAACGAGTGATGACTTATCGGATGAAGCAAGTTTGTCGATAGGCCAGGCAGTACGTGAGACCGCGCGACGTGGACCTCACAAGTGAAGGTTGAGTAGCGCTATATCCTCTCTAAATGTGCTGATCAGCTGCTCGTGATCGAACGAATGTGTTCAAACTACTAGCCGGGAAGTCACAAGTTCGATACCCCATGGGTTTTCGTGAGATGCATACTGATGATGATTCCCAATAAGGATGGGACAGTGCTTTTTGGCTTTCCGGCGTAGACTGGCTTCACTTACAGGACGAAATCCCCATTGAAAATCTACAAAACTACAAGATTTTGCTATTTCCTTAACTTTCGTTGCGTCAGCCAATGTACGACCACCCGGCAGAAGTACGCACATTTTACAAGAGAACAATAAAGGGAAAACCTATAAGGAATGTGCACGAAAGTGAACCTCGAGGAACTGGGATGAGAACTGAAGGATAGTGAGCTTCATTGGAGAAATTTTTTAAGACATCAAATCTAACCTTTATCATCTGTGCACCAAAATTCTGTTTCTGTTCAGAAAACATATTATTTACCATTGAAAAAAAGTTTCCTTTGGCTTTCCTAATAATGCCACAGTTGTATCAAACCCCGGCGCACCAGTGATTCTGGAAACAAGACAATAGCGACTGAGAACAGTTCAAAACCGTCATTCGAATGCGTTTCTCTCTCACTAGTTCAGACAAACTTCACAAATACCTATTTGCAAATCCGTCAGTACATCACCAGTAAGACTGTACAATTTTTACATCCAAAGAATGGGGTTCGAATCCCAGATGCGATTCATTTTATTCACCGCCTTTGCAGGGTCAAACCATCCGAACAGGCCCCTTTTAGACTGACCTCTTCAGCCACCAACATAGATGGGCTTCTCTGTACAAAGAATTTCGGTTTTCGTATCTGTTTAAAGTGTGTTCTTAGTGGAGGTTTGCTATGCTGCGGACGTACCTGCACTCTGCATGTCATATAGTCTGTAGCAGTTTTAGTATACAGCTTGATAAGTTTCCGCAGCAGTTCTATAACAATGATATCTTCACGGCATATAAAAGCCATACCCTTAGTGTGTAAGTTTTCCTTCAACCCCCTGTTTCCTTCTCCATTTGGTCAACAGCGTTGATTCGTCTGTCAGTGATCTTCCATTCAGTCATTTCTGATTCCTCACAAGTCCGTATTTGACTACTTTTTCGAAGCCCAGACAGCGCTGCTTTGGTTTTGCAGATGGATTGTTTACTGACCACCTACTGAGCATCTTTCACAAGTCAAGCCTCGTCCTGAGTCAGATCAATAGCCCTCATTCGAGTCTCACCCTTATGAGTTACATGTACGAGGATTTTGTCGATTTCTGTCTGGATGCTTGATTGTGTCTTCCACCTAGAATAATCCCAACGGCATTTTGCCTTCTTCGGGTACCCCTTCTAAAAGCACAATCGTGTGTGTGTATGTCAGTACATACGTCAGCATACCAAAGGTCCCGTCATCGCTGTGCAGAAATTCACTACTCTGGATCACAGTGAACCTGAACCCAAAAACTGTGCAGCTGTACTATACAGTTGTTCTTTATGTACCCAAACTTACTGAATCAGAGGACTTGAGACCAATGGAAGTCACTCAGAACATAACTTTTGGTTTTATTTATTCATCCACTGTATCATCGGATTTGCATCTACACAGGAGTTTCGACTCCCAATGGCGGCCACCGACAACAATATTACGATTAGGAACTGTAATGCCGGAGAATGTAGAGACCGCAATGAATGACACAGTCCGGCACTCGAATGCCTGGCAAAATGATTTCGTAAATGTATGGAAAGGAGTTGGGTGGGATCGGCGAAAAGCAGCCGCTAACGAACAGTGGTCGCCGTTGATAATGGTGCGCCATGGAGCACTGCTGCTGCACAGCCTTACGTCTGTTTGCACGCTCCACTGTGATAGCCAGCTTCCAGTATCAACCCATATTTTTTCACAACACTTTCAGGGCTCTCTAAGAAACAAAACCCTCAGATACAACTTTATCCGCCTTTTTTCTGAAGTGACTGAAATGAAGTTTTCAAAGTTGCCAGTGGTACACCTACATTCTGCGTCACAATAGCTCAGTTAATAAAATGTGCAGAATTCCTTCAAATTGTGGAATGTAAGAGGAATCTCAAACGCTGCTAATATGCTTCAACCAGCCAGATTATTTACATAAAGATCTCTTTGTTCGATAGACAGTTTGACCTTGTGAATTTCAACTCCGGTCTTGGCTCAACCGTGTAGAATATACGTCGAAATTCCTAGTTTAGGTTAATGCATTTGTGATGGCACCAGCCTGTTTTGGCTCTAAAAGTGCTATCTACCCCAACAAATTTGCTTTCAACTGAAGAGGAAACCCATGACGCGTAAAAGTATGAGTACACCCCGATGTGTGTCATCCAGTCATGAGGTCTACACAAGTCACTCATAGCTATCTTCTATGTGAGCGCTAAGCAACCTACAGCCTGCTGACATAGCAAAGCTTACCTCGAAAATGACTGGTGCTTCGTGAAAATAGTGAAGAATAAGTAGCCGTCTCTCAGGTCGAGGAAATACTGGCACATCCGGATCCAGTGGGACATACTGCTCCTTCTCACAAAATTTCCCATTGAAAAGCACCTTCGGATCCACAACAGTGGTTTTCGTTTCAGCGACCACTCCCCCAACAACAAGTTCCAGAGACAGACGAGGAAAGAACTTTGGTTGATCCTTAGATTTAACCGGTAGAACAACATTTATTAAAGCCAGAAAAGGTAAAAAGTTAGACTGCCTCATAATATCAGCAAGTGAAAAAATTATCTACTATTTTTCCCCTCAACATATGGCTATTTTAGGCAGGTTCAACATGGTAATATTGTCCCCCAGCTGAACCAGTAAAATCCAGAAGTGGATGAGCAATTGTGAATATTCTGTTTACTTATAAGCCACAAAAGTAAACGACTGTCTCCATTTTATGTGCTCTGAAGAGGGAACGATTTCTAGTAACTCAACAGGAGAGACATCGTAGAAGGAAAGATTTGGCTCCTCTTGTAAGTGAATCCGATTTGGAAAAACGTTTTTACGAACTTTGTTAAAGTGGTCTTCTCGGGTAACCTAGTGTAGCGGAGATGACCACAAACTAATGGCATCCGATTGCACGATAGTTTTGCCCCAGCAACTACACGCACGTTGCATCCAGCGAAGCGTAGACCGAACATGCGATAAGCCTTTGGCCAAAATACAAACAAATATTCTCTTGTTTGCACACACGCACAAGCATTTTGAAATCTAGACACCTGCATTCTACATGAGTAGTGATAATTTTGGAAATGGTCTAAATGCTGCTCACTGAAGGCTCTGAGAGGACCAAGAACCACTTCTAACGAAGGAATTTCAGCTATGTGGATTCGGACTGTAGTATTGGAAGCAGAAGCAAGTGGTGTCTTTACTGAAGTGGTGAAAGTTCATTGACCAGAACCGCACAAGTTTCCTTTCTGGCCTAAGCTTGTCCTGATCCTATAGTATATGAGGATACTTCCGAATGATATCCAGATTAGAACCGTCACTGCATAACTGGTCCGTCAACCCAACACTATCCTATAAAAATTTCTGAACTGAGAGCATCAAGAAACGCGAGGACCACGATGCAAATGGAACCAGTTTATATACGTCAGCCAAGTAACCAATCAACCGGTTGCAAGATGTCCGAGTGCCAATTTTATGCAACCAGTCCGAAGAGAATTTGTTCCAGCTCCTCCATGGTCGGACAGTGGTTGAAATTTCAAATCTGTCGTCACCCCACCTTCTCATTAAGAGGCCAGTAATTTACTTGTTTCTATGCGGATTGCCGTTTATAATGGGTGATGGGGTTGATGTATAAACACATGCTCTTCGGTGAACAGATTTCGTCCGGTTTATTGATTTGTCGTTTCGGAAACACTTATGTTACTTGCTTGTCAACTTTCCCCTTTGTCTCCTACCCTTATGCGGAATTTTGGGTAAAAAAATGACGGAGTTTCCAGTCGGATATATGAGAAGAAATGATTTTACGCCTAAATGGCTTATGATTCTAGCAATTTTGCAGGCTTTCCCTTTATCTCTTTTGAAACCAAACTACCCTTTCTAGAATACTGCGTCAATTTTTTCTTAATGCGCAACCTTGAAAAATAACGTGCCGTTGCACACCATTCTCCTCAGTCCCGTCGTTGCTACTTTATTAAACTCAGTCACCTGATAGGTTTGTGACACACCTTCCATAGGTATCTGTAAGCTACTCAGTGAAGATTGAGACCCCAAACCTGATGGTGGTAGTGGAAGACAAGAATGAGGCAAAACTGCTGTCCTGCAGTTACCGATTCGATAATGCTCACTGACTCGATTATCGTGCCTCTCTTACACAGACTGCATAAAAAGTGGGCTGTGTAATGGGGGGAATCTATTTGGGATAGCCAGACTAAATGGGAAGCAGAAGTTGGGAGGAACCTTACAATGGGTGAGGGTAGATTGTACGTATTGATGTTGACAGTGCGATACCAGAGAAGTTCTAAATCAAATTATGGTCACATTTAAGCCATCTGAGACCTCTCTTTAACTACGATACACTCAAACACCTGCAGTAAACTTACCAGTTCCGACGAGGTTATCAACACAGCCACCAAGCCCTGAATTCCCACTGCAGGTAGACGTCTTTGTCTCTCCTCCGGTTCTTTGTGGTCCTTATCTCTGGAACAATGCCATATTGAATTATACATAAAAGTTTGATGGTTTTGTCGTATTTTTGTCATATCCCCACAGTGAAGATGGAGCATATGACACAAAAACAAATGGTTGATCAAACAGTCTTACGGATAAATCTGCGAATGGTCCTAGAATACTTGAAAAGTGAGGTCAACACATGTTCACAATCAGCCAACAAGTGTCTAAGAAGGGGTTAAACAGGGCGGATGCTTAAGGAACGATGAGTTACAAAAGAACCATTGCAAAAACATTGTAATGAATGGGCTCCGTACGTGATTCTGTCATTGTTTTCTATCATGAAATGCGAAACCGGGAATCGGAAATACAAACTGGACGAAAAATTAGCACCCCAGGGAAATAGTTTGTCACACTGAGTAAAGCTCATATACCACAGGCAGAAAAAGTAAGAATGATGTAGCGAAATACACTCATTTGCAAAGCAATTTGGTTTTGCGAGGGACTCACTTGGAACCCAGCTGAATCTCTCGTTCGTGATGTTTCCAGGCAACTGAATGTGCTGCACCGGGACGCCTCATGTTTCACTTGCTACGATATTCGAGATATTGCGATACATGTATATTCGTAATGCACTACTCATAAGGTTGCTGAAAATTCTTCGACAGCCTACAACCGGTTTCGCCCTTCTTGGGGCTCATCAGGTAGGCGCAGTCCCCGAGTTTCCGTCAACCTTATGTTCTAATTGAAACCAAATTACACGAAATTAGCGAAATACACTCATTTTAAAACCAGTTTGGTTTTTCGTGAGACCCACCAGGAACCCAGCTGAATCTCTCGTTTGCGATGTTTCCAGGCTGGGTGAGATGAAGTCGAGCAATTTGGTTTCAAGTAGGACATAAGGTTGACGTAAACTGGGGGACTGCGTCTACCTGATGAGCCCCAAGAAGGGCGAAACCGGTTGTGGACTGTCGAAGACTTATCAACAACCTTATGAGTAGTGCATTACGGATATACATGTATCGCGATATCTCGAATATCGTAGCAAGTGAAACATGAGACGTCCTGGTGCAGCACATTCAGTTGCCTGGAAACATCACGAACGAGAGATTCAGCTGGGTTCCAGGTGAGTCTCTCGCAATACCAAATTGATTTGCAAATGAGTGTATTTCGCTAATTCCGTGCTATTTGGTTTTAAGTAGAACATAAGTTTGACGGAAAGTGGGGGACTGCGTCCACCTGATGAGCCCCAAGAAGGGCGAAACCGGTCGTGGGCTGTCGAAGAATTTTCAGCAACCTTATGAGTAGTGCATTACGGATATAAGGATGATGTGTTTTAGTCTGAGAAATGTATCCATCGGTATGTTCGTTAAAATATGTTCATTTCGATTAAACTATTTTTAACCTGTGGCTAAGTAGAGTGGTTTGTTTTGGATTTGTAAGGTGGCACCAGAAAAGGCTAGATCGGACAGATGAATACACGGGCAGGTAGCGATTTCAGAAAATAGCTTAACACAGTACAGCTTCACATAAGCAGCAATACACGAGGAACGATCCAGTCCAGACAACATATTTTTAGACCTTTCATGAAGAGAGAGATTGTGGAAAATGTTATGAATTCTGAAACCAGAATTTCGAGTCGTTGAATCTCCAGATAACTGGTGAGATCCAGTACCGCGTTTTGAGCGCTTCAGATAAACAAGGAATATGGAAATGAAAACACCTCTGGAGAATGATGAACCCACGGTTAGCAACTCCTCTGAGTATCCCATCCCACAGCTAGATTGTCATAGGCTGATCAAATAGCCTTTTTATTTTGTTCTACTGTGAGGGAGTTTTTCGAGACGTTAGTTAGGCTTAAAGCAATTTATGCATACCCGGTCTCGAATACCCAGTTTGACGTCTTAAAATAGGCCATATCATTCTTGACTCAAATCTAACACAGATGGGCCTGTATGTCGGTACCAAGCAGGCATAACCCGTCTTTGCTCATCATTGTTAACATAATGTTACTCTTTATTCAATCGATCGATAACTCGGACGGCATTGACGACACTCACGTGATTGGCGAGTTCACTTTTACTTAAAACAATGGATTTTTTAAACACTATGGCTCCACTCCGCTGCTTCCTTGGGACTGCTCTTGTGGATGAAATCGCTGACATGTTTTCCAAGCCTTAGTTGGTATGTATGATTGGTTTGCCCATCTGGAGTCCGGCGCGGCAGACACTTCCAGGAGTGATTGTAACACATCTGGTTCTAAGAGTGAGCTCCTTAGCTCAAGAGTTATAAAACCATAAAAATAGAAAGTACTACCCAAACTATCTAATAAATCAACCGCAGTAGAGTTAGTTTTAAGGACTCACTGCGAAAAGACCATAGTTAACCCTTGGGCCCAAAGACTGTTGAACGGTAAATTATCTTATTCACGCATCGCACGAATTTATGAAGAACGGCCTGTTATTCAACCAGGTGAAAAACGCTTGAAACCGATTGAGTAATCATCGTTTTCGTTTACCAAACTTTTCCGAAAACGGCCTGTTATTTTTAAAATTCCAGGAGGACATAATACCTGGTCACAGTGATTAAGTCATAAAGATCTGTTCAGAAAAATTGTAATTTATAGGAAGCGATCAGACAACCTACCCTATTTCTACAAAGCCTAGGTAGGCAGTGAAACCTTTTGTGGGGCTGAGTCACTAGCCACCTTCACTAGGTTGTCTGCTCCTGTGAAGATAGACGTGTTAATCGAGAAAAAAGTAACAATTGATATTTGGTTCATCAACAAATATACCAGCGTATTAAGTGGGTCCTGTAGACTCACTGCAGGGAATCACATCACCAATGCGGCGGGTTTTAAATCTATTAAGGAAATGGCATTGTCACCGCTACAGCCAACAGCATAACTGTCTACGGATTCTAGTCGGTCGGAGGGTTACATTTTATCATTCTATGGTCTTCACATTCTGTCTCAGTTTGCCAAACACTTTGAAGCGACGTTGGCTCACCTGGCTTTGGGAACTGAAAAGATTTACTATGATCCTTTGCAACCCAGCAGATTTTAAATGTGTTACAAACCAACAGTCAAGGTTTATGCGTAAAATGATTTGTGTCGTAGAACAGAGACCCATGGGTGACGAGCCATTTAGGTCATACACTCGTTTTGCACGAAAAAGGACTGTACTCATGTAAGCTGAAAAATAGTTTACTTAGTGGTTGTGCAAAAGGGATTCGCTGCTGATGGAGACATAAACGGTAAGTGCGGGGTGGAACCAACACACACTACTTATTTCCTGAGCAGCCCACTGTATTTCAAAATACTACATCAAGATAACACGGACAGGTACAGTTCTGCTGATTCAAAACAAATCTAGACGGCTTACTCTAGTAAACTGATGCGAATCTGTTAATTTTTTTGACTACTGAAAGGCTTTCTGTGATAACATTTAAAGGCATTGCTCATTATTCTGTCGAACAACTGTCAAATGTCTCCCATCTGTGCTTACAAACTGACCCGTTTCTTCTCCAAAAGCATTACAGATCAGTCTTAGTGAATCTGATTACTGAAAATCTTTTCCACAACAGTAGCATGCAAGGTTCTCTGAACTGTTAAGAGCCTATTTTTTCTCGCCATAAGTAGCATTTTTCCCTTTGGTCCTGTCAGTTGATGTGATCCCGTACGCGTCTCGTTTTGCGTTTGCGTTTCTTTCCCGGTACATATAACTCAGTATTTCTCACGTTCTTTTTCGTGAGCATCAATATGTAGTGTTTTCCACCGTTTTTTATCAATTAAGTGTAACCAGTCATTCTGCTTTCGTTCTCACATCTTTGTGATGGTGAAGTACACATGATTCTTAGCGGACACAAGAAAAAGGCCTCTGTAATGAACGTCACTCCATAACCAATTGAACCTCAGATGCCGTCTAGAGAACTGAAGACTGCTGCTCAACACACCATCACCGAGAGCAGGATATTGTATGCACAATGCCACTTCAGCTGGATACGACAGTATCAACATTTGTCTGCTAGTGGGACTCAATTCCTTCCTTTTTGTCTTGGGTGGATTTTCACTAAATTTTGGAATCCCAAGATAAAAGGTGGTAGGTAGAAACCACTGGCAACCCAAATGGCATACCGTGCGCTCCAAGACTATTGATACGACCAAATAGATGAAAGGAGTGCACATTTTTGGCTCGTGTTTCCGGTAGCAGTCGACAGTAACTTTTATCTGTAACCTGTACTCCTAATAGTTTTGGTGCAATCAAACAATTAGGTAATGACCGGTGACTAATGTTTCGCAATAGTGACAAAAACATTTACGGTGAGTTCAATAAATATAGACAGTGAAGTGTTTGGTGTAGGCCTTACTATTCTGCAGTATGTCAAACCATTTCCTTCGGCTGATGCCTACATTGTCACCACTGATGGACAAGACGATGTGCTGAACCCACACATGCAAGTTGCGTAAATTCTGCTTCGTGCGTGACTACCGCTTACGAGTATTAATATGCTGGTAGTCTGACTGATTTTCTCGTGAGTTGTCTGATTTGGAACACTCAGCCACGCCTGATAGATGGCCTGCGAACTGAGTAATCATGGAAAATCACAACACCGGACAATATGGTAATGCTTGTTGTGATATCTCACCATATGTGCGCGTCTTACCGACCCCGGACGTATGCAACACCAGTACCCCTTCATCTTCCTGACTGAGTGCCAAACATATTAGTATGCGCATATTAGGTGAAAAAACAATCACGCCAACGATTTGCGCTGAGTTGGTTACTATGGCTTGGAAAGTGGACGTATCAACAATAGGAGTGGAATGCTTATCAAGGAATCGGATGTAATCGATAACGTTCACTACTTGTCCCGCTTGCAGTTGACGTCTGCGGCAGTCGCCCATGATGAATTCGCTCGATTAGCTTCGTTGTTTTGTTCTCTTCTGTCACATCGCCTACGTGGTGTTCGCCCTGGCGCTCGTTGGCTGATTAATACAGTCAAGCAAAGTTGTATTGATTTTGCACTGAGAACCAACGCAATGATGACCACAACAACGTTCGGTGTTTTGGGGACATGAGACAGATTGTGCCACAATTTTTGCCAGTTTGTAAAACCCGGCTTCCGTTACGAAGTACGCAAACTGGGATGCACTAAATAGGATTACTGAATTCAAAAAAAACAGAGATTTTTCGAGTGCAGTAATTTGAAGCGACCATCAGACACGGGATCTAGCGGCTGATCGATGAACGTACTGGCGGACGATTGTGCTTGGTAGAGTGGAGAGTATAAATTACTGCCTCTAACTAAAGCTGACTCTGCCTTGAACTTCTTCCTAAAGTAACCACATAACAGCATGTTTTGGTCAAAATAATCTCCAGTATTTTCAGGTCTTCTAAACAGACAGCACTGTGTGTCGGTAGCTTTTCTATCGAGTAATTCTTTGCAAGTTCATCTTTAGCTGAAAACTGTGTTGCTCACTAAGTTAAGCAGTTTTGCTGCAAACCTTCAGCTATCAATCTAGAAGCCATTGCGGGTGTGTATCACCATGTGGTTGGTTATTTATTAGAAAAGACTGGAATAAATCCTCCGGATGATTCTGGTTCTCTCGCCTCAGTGACAATTAGGAACCCGTATTCAACAGTGACCGACAATTCGGTGGACAATGTAACATTTGGAACTTGTGTTACTTGCGAAAATCTTGCAAGTTGTTGACCAAAATTGGCATGTTTACCACGAATAAGTACATGAGGTCAACTAAGTGTCATTTCGTAAGCATTACACATACCCAATTTAGCATATTCTCCATTGAAAAACTGCACCAGATAAAGGGACCGAGTTGTCCACAAAGTTTAACGTGATAGACTAAACGTTGGACCGAATGAAACCATTCTTTACTGTGAAATGTCTCTTCTAACATGGATTATAGCTTTAAATTTGGGATGGATCTGAACATTGGGTAAAAGTCATTTGTTCTTGCTATCCACAGGTAAATCATCACATAGGAACGAAGACTTTCTGCATGAATGATATCGCCTACTGTTTGATTACTTTCGATGTTGTACGTTAACAAGACAATGTGATTGTTATTTGTCTTTCTGACCACCTGTGCACGTATCAGTGAGCACCTGAAGTTTCATGAAATGACCTCAGATCTTTCAAGAGGGATGACAGCTGCGGTTTCAATTGCTTAACAACTTGTTTTAACAGCGCTTTTAGTGGGGTAGCCACAACAGATTAGATTATAACAGCACTTGTTAGGCATGTTTACTATGAGATTTTATAAAAATTAGGAACTTCAACTAAAAGTTAACTCTTTTACGAAGACCAAAAACGACCCGCAGAAAGTGGCAACACGACTGGAGTCTGCGACCAATCAATCATTTCTCTGGCTCGTCGGATGATGGTGCTCTACCGATGCTCTGCTCTGCCAACCTGGACTGAGGTTCCCCTATTTACGCATTCAAATATTACTGATGTTTGAGATCAAATAGTTGTATAGATTCGGATAAGGACGTAGGCCCTATGCAGTCCAGTGTTACTCACACCGCGTGGTCCAAGCTCTGGAAGGCACCGATTTAATTTCTGGTCTTATTGGGAAGGTTATTTTCCGCCCAAAATATTATGAACCATGGGAAAGCTTCATATAGAAACAATGAATTCAGTTTTTGCGTGAATCCACTGATCTTTGCATCCTAACCCCCTCTGGAGAATGAGGCCTACTTTTCTTCAGTCTGTGTTTTTCAACAAATCCGTTCAATTTTTCTACAAAACTTACTCTGACTCTGTGGTAAGACGGTTTTGACGATCCACCCGGACAGGACAAAAATCCGATTTATTCTGCAATTTTTGCCATCCTTTGATTATATCCAAGGAAAAAAAGCCGTAAGGTGCGTTTTCAATCACCTAATTGAGCAAAAAAGTCGCTGAGTATTAGTGCTTTCGATTTCAGAATGGTGAATTTTGTATCACATAGACTAAAATAGTTTCAGGATCTTGTAGAAATCGTACCTTGTGTAATCATATGAAAAATGTCAACAGAAAGCAACATCCGTCAGGCATCTACGCCGTCAGTTCACTGATGCTCAACAGAGCTCCCTCCGCCCCCCATTATGAAGCATTTTCACCAGTGTGCAGCTTTCGATAGGAGGGGACTTGGTTCTACAGTCGAGTCTGACACTGAATGCTTGATTGGCAATACCAGCATCGAGCAGCATCGTGGGTTTACTATTCCGCTATAGACTGATATACAGGGTGCCATTTAAACATTTATGAGAAACATTTGATGTATTCACTTGACACAACACACTACTCATAAGGCTGCTGGACACCCTTCGACAGCCCAGTGCCGGTTTCGCTTTTCAAAGGTCTCATCAGGTAGATGGGGTCCCAGAGTTTAAAGCAACCGTATGTTCTACCTGAAAGGCAAATTGTTCGTAACAGGCAAACTGCACCCATCTTCCAATCAGTTTGGTGTTAACGAGAGATTCACCTAAGATTAAGTTGCGTCTTCTATTAACGACAAGGTAATTTATCAAACGAGTGTATTTCACCAGTTGCGTGCAATGTGATATTCCAGCAAAACGTTAAATTGATGAATGATCGGGCACTGCGGCTACCTTACGTCCTCGAGATGAATGAAACCGGCAGTGAATTGTCGAAGCGTTTTCAACAAACGTATGGAATATGTCCCATCAAGGAAATAACACTTGTAGTTCCCGTAGAGTGGAATAAAACTTAGGAATTCTTAGACTGAGAAGTCCGGGTTTATATATGAACTCGTGCGCTAGGCTCTTCTCGTGTGAGATTTGTTAAGGACATTGAAATAATCCCAATGATGGCTTCTTATTACGGTCCGGTACTGTTCACTGTTTACCTCGTCACTGTTCCAAGGTATGGTCACCTTGTGCTTGATCGCTATCTTTAAAGATACAGTATTTTTCACTAGATCCCCACCCTTTCCCGTTCTTTTGCCTTTTCATCGGTGCATTCTTTTCCCACAGTTGTATGACATTTGAACTTCGTTGTCGCACCGGCGTGTTGTTGTCGATGTCTGTGACCTACTAAAGGTGATTTCTCCAAACCACGCTTTCGTGGTTGAGCTGGTACAAACGACCGATAAGCGGGAATTCTGAAAGCTGAACCAAATAGAGACCCATAACAAACTTTAAAAAAATATTCTATGAAAGCAAGAAAAAGCAGCTGTAAGATGCAACACCTACATGACATGCCTCGGAAAGGGTGTCCACAGTTGACAGCCGATGGCGCACGAATGACAACAGAGTTTCCGCCATGTGTAACATCACTTTATGGTCGAAATTGTTCATGATCCATTGATCCCATAAGTAGAACAACACCGGTGGCCTCACGGTTCCAACAAACAACTGAGAACAGATGGGGAGCAGGTTAGGAATAGGCAAAGCCAATGTGGACCTTAATTTTCAGCTTTGAGCACCGATGGTTAGTTTCTATTGTACAACTAGGCCAGTAACATCTACGTGACCCATACGTATCTGCGTCGTCCCGCGGTTAACATCGCGGACTTCCGTTTCGGCTACTTGGGTTCGGATCCCAGCGTGGGTCACTTCAAATTGGCGGCCAGCCTCCCCTTGAAATTTGTGTACATATACTGTCAATGCAAATACATGCTAGATACTTAAAAATGTATAAGTATATTTTTATATATAATACCTTTTGTACCATGTGTAGACTGCCTTAAAATCATCTATAGAAGTAAACCAAAGTTATGATCGGTTAGTAACCGGAAGAATTAAAATGCATTTTTGATTCTTAGGCACAATTAATTTGGGGATAATGGGTTGGAATTTGGCGACTTTGATCCTGGAAAGTGTAGTTCACACATTTCCGTCTTTTGCATCCACTTTCAAGAGCACAAACAAGACAAATGTGAACAAATCGGAAGTCAAAATAAAGCTGGATGACTCTGTCTCTATATCCATTATGGCCTCACAGCATGTGGAAGATCCACGAGATTTTTTGCTCACCACGGAATAACCGTAGTCAAAATTTGAATAGCGTTTGTAGCTCATCAGCCTTCTAAAACCTGTGCACCCCCATATCACTACCTTGGAAAAGGCTTGTTAAATCGAGCCATATCATTGAGGTGTTCGTAATTTGCAGAGGGGTGTAGATTTTCTGATGGCTTCGAAAGGGTACACAGCCACGCAGTTGTAGAAGGGAAAGAGCAGGCACGTGATAATCGTTAGATTTATTGTGCTCTTTAGTATTTTTATTGCAGTCCGAGGAAAAAGCAGGTAGACTTTTGTGTACAGTGATTCCATCTCAGAGAGAAGCCTGGTGGGACCCCAAGAAACATTTCTCTGACAGGTTTTTTCGGTTAGGGGTAAATGAGCACCCCATTCTTTGGGTTTAAAGTCCACTGTCAGAATCCACAGCCACATTGTTTTTGTGGCAGAATTTAGTCATTTCAGAGCTTGAAGAACAGCCTGTCAGCTAAATCGAAGCCTTCATGGTTTTATTCAAAATGGCACCTAAAGCAACTGTATCAACCAAACAGCTGCATGCTGTTGCAGCTCTAACAGCTTCCTTCATGCCGGAATGTCTAACTCAGCACTATAGACGTAAAAGCAATCATCAAGTGGGACTGTGGCCAGGTAGGAGGTTTACTGACCCCATATTTACATAATGACAAGTGCTTGAACGGCGCCACACACACCGCTGATAAGAAATTAGCCCTCTTTTCTCCACTTTAAAGATTTTTTCTACTGTGCGCGCCCTAATGATATCCCCTCGATTGGTGACGAAACATTTGCAGGTTAATCATCAAGTTCGGTGAACAGATCAACAACCACCTGATCAACTATACCAGTTAATGAACCCGAGCTGGCAATATTCCGGTACAATTCTAATTCGTGTTTCCCATTTTAACATTTCCGGTCGTATTGGGGTTTGTCAGGAACTGCCCAAGAGTCTTCCCCGAGCAAATGGAACTTGTCAAAGCAGCCTTCAATCTCCCTCCATGTTCTCTCTAAGTTTTCAACACTTGTTCAGTATCATTGCCTTGGGTGACATAAAGGTCTGATTCTCTCTTGCTTGATTACCACGAGCTTATCGCTAACAACTACTCTTACCAAATTAGACTTTCTGGCCGCGTTCACAAATTGAGGAACATTTGGGTTGGAAAATTTTTAACAAAGCAAGCATTCTTCCGGTTGCTTGGCTACCATAGTGGTATTGATTTGACTAGCACATGGAAGGCTATAAGGAAGAAAAGATTGTTTTCCTATAAAGCAAATGAACGATCGTTCTTTTCTACGACAGAATGAAGACGGGACCCAATAGGATTGAATTTAACTGCCTCCAAATAAGTAACTGTAAAGTTTGACATTTTGTGCGCGTTAGGCAAAGAAATCAAAAATGGTTTTGAAGACACGCCTTGTAACTATGTGTGGTCGTATGCTCTTAGGTAGGTGTAGAAGTTCCAAAGCCTCCTACCTTGAAAACACATGATTTAGCAATTATGAGAGAATTAGTTAAAATTATAATTTTTCCCGATAGAAGTTGTTGTACTCGACTACAGATTCACAAGGCAAAATTACTACAAGAATACTAAATGAGGAAACGGCAAAACCTAAGTGAAACAAGTTGGGATATGAGCAGAGAATCCAGTTTTGGTACTTAGAGGTGATAGAACATAGAGTTGACCTCCGACAGAGACCACTCTGCAGAGGGGACAGTCTACAACTTCGTCCCTCACCAGCAACAGTTGAAACGCCTATCCCCAAAAGTGGTCAGCTCTCTCTAGAGGTCAAAGATCTTTCTTAGGTGACCGCCTTATCAAGCCACCCAGTTTAATCTCCGTAAAGCGAAAAACATTACCTGAGTAGAGCAACTAAACCGGAGAAACAATGAGCTCACCTTTCGAAACCATCCTTGAATGATACTGGTTAAACGCTGTTTCGGTGTAGGGTCAACAATCCTTAAGGCTTGCGGTACATTTTCCGGCTGTTGGCAGAAGTTACATACGTTGTTTGTAAAACAGTGACTATACTATTATTTTAACCAAACAGTAACAAGACGGTTTTGCAGAAAATTTAATAAAGAAAACTTGGCAAGCTTGTCACCACCAACTAATCAGCCCAGTTGACTCTAACTGTCACGAATAAAATGATTGATTGCAAGACACTGATGAAAGTCTGAACACTGGGAACTCGGTAAATCCTAATGTGTTTGTCCAATAAAGCTCCCAGTGGTGCAGAAATTTCAATCTCAAACGAAGTTGGGAAATAGTTTGGTTGTCACTGAGCACAAAACGTGCTCGAAGAAAAGATAGTTTCAAAACAACACCAAACATTCTACGTTATGATCTCCGATGTGTAGTGAAAAGGCTTAGCTAGTTTTGTGTAAGTGTTAGCGGTTTCCTTGGGTTTGCTTACTGAGGCTTTTCCGATTCCCATTGATGGAAGTTGAAGAAGCATCCGTAACTTCGGAGGATCACTGTGCTGGAGTGCCTCCATAGTGTGTACGTTACAAAATCGGCATGTTTGTTTGCTATCCGAGCACCTTGTGCGGGGAATTCACTCTGTGTCTTTATGCTTAAATGCAGCTGAAGCAGTTTAACTAGGATGACATCTTTCAGTCGATACAAGTGAATGGAAAATATCAAATGCGTCCCATAAAATTTTGCCCCCTTTTGATTGGTTATCCCATACGCATTTTCTGTCATACCCAAAGTATATGGCACCCCTTGGCGATCCACTATTCTTGTGGCCCACCTACCTTAGTACCAAGCGCATTTCTTGGTGGACCTTCCACCTTCCGCGTATACCTAGGTTCCCATACATTCTGGTTACCCGAGGGGCTTCACTTAGAACAGTACGTGAAATTCAACGCCCTTCTGTCAATCTGGCGCAATCAGTTGGACCATAGGTCTGATTACAAAGATGATTTCGGCCATGAATTTTCGTTTACACAAAACTGGCCGCTCACTGCAAAATTGGTCATTTATTGACAAGCCGTTAGGATGTCATGTTAATGGTGAGGTGATTTCGAAATTTCAAAATCCGGTTTCATCGTGCCAGGCTAATTCAATTCATATGGGAAAACTGGGGAGAAGTGTAAAGCTAGTTTGTGGTGGCGAACATTCATTTGCAACTAAAGACGGGGATAGACTAAGCCGGATCTCTCATTTTTGCTGGAAAACATTAGCGGTTGGTTTTTTTGTATACATCTGAGGATATTCAAGCTCGCAGTCTTGAGTGTAGCAGTTCAACACCACCTTTAGGCTACGGGTAGATGACCGGTATGCTGGTAAATTTGCACTTAATGGGAGCGTAGCGCTACTCACCTTTCAGCCGCGCATTTCATAACACATGTTCTGCTGCCGCCTATTTCCTGTAGTTCTAACAGTTGAACCCCACTCGAAAACGATCATCACACACTGAATATCAAGTTGGCCGAGAAACTGGCCCTTTTTAACACAAGCGAGGTTTACGCTAAGTACACAACTTATTGTGAAGTTTTTAATACACTTCATGACTAACAATTATTCAGCTGGCAGGGTAACCGTGTCGCGCTATGCTAATGTCCAGCACAGCCTAGCACAAACATTCGTGTCACCATTCCGCTCAGTTGATGTTTTTATTAATTTAATGCGAAAGCATACACACGCAGCAAACTTTACTTCGTAGGTAAAAAAAAATACCATTCTACGTTGTATCTGTAACTTCCCCCTAGTTTTGCCAAGTTCAATCCTTGTTATCGAGCGCCAAACGGCTCACACCAGGTTGGCGTTCGTATGAGGCTTTTATAAGAGCGTAACGTCCCTGGTATGAATGCTGTTAAAATAACCGCTTCATCAAAAATAACCCAGTAAAACAACATTAAATTAAGGCGATCAGCCTTGTGAACTCTGTGAAATACACACGCCTGCAACAACCAACAAGAATCGTACTTTTATGATTTTCGGTGTGATTTCAGCGTGGAAAAATCCATTGACCGATTTAGAAATAATACTTATCTGTACCTATTTATCAACAGGACGTACGGACAACGTCAGAATGGAATGAATCTCAGCAGAATGAACATCGGTTTCGCAGCCCCGTTGGGTTTGAGGATCGTGAACAAAAAGTAAAAATTCACTACGGAAAATCTATCGCTGTTGTCTGTCTCCATGATAGATGGAAGCGATGGAAACGTATCATTTTAGATTCGAACTTTCTGGTGCGACGCCATCATTTCAAAGTTCGGGATGTTGATGAATATGATTTAGCCTGCGTTATAAACCGTGTTTACTGAAAGTCTGTTGAAGGGTTACATATCTTCTGTGGGTTAAGCACAACTAATCAAGTTGTTACGTGGTGAAATCAAGTTCTTTCCAGGGATAGAAAAATTACCTGCGACTTTTAGAAGAAGAAGACAGAAGTCGTGTGAATTTCACTGCTTAACGCTGCTGCTCATAACGTTCAAAGTGGATCTCAGGTCAATGAACCTAAATAATTACTACTTGCGTTAGTTACCACCAAATGTTTAAGTAATAGAATGGGTATTTTTAGTTTCTTTCAACGACTGTTCAATGATAATGAAAGTTTTATAACGATATTCCACAATGAATCAAAGGTTTCCTACTTATCCGACTGCATTTAACCAAGTTTACTACTTATCACTAGGAAGACAGGTCAATGGTTGCTTATCGCTATAGTCTGGCTTTCATGGTAATTGTTATTTTAAGGCAGGATGTACTTATGAGCGGATGTTTTTGAGCCATAGTTCGCTTACTGTGTTGTTACCTCCTAATCCTAAACGTTGACGAAGATTGTATGCTACCCTCATGACAAGTTTACCCATACAGCTGAGTTCTCGGTTAACTGACAGACTGAAATAGCATTGCTGGCAAAATAGGTCATGGGAAACGAACCTTTTCCGATTTACCCTGTTTCTTGTTTGACTGTTTATCCAACTTGTTCAGGCGATCAGCTATTGAGTCGAAGCACGCAGGAGTGCTTATGAACCGACCGAAGAGGTATTCTCCCAAAAGTGTTGCTGAGGCGACACTGAATTGTGTTTGCGTTGCACGTATCAGCAGATGCAAATACATTGCCAAGGTGTAGACGCGAACAGCTGGTAAAAAAAAGAGAAATTAACCGGTTATTCCTGAAGGAAACTACTCACAAGGTTGCTGAAAACTCTTCGACAGCCCACGACCGGTTTGATTTTTGATTTGCAAATGAGTGTAGTTGTCGAAATCAGTACAATTTGGGTTCAAGTAGAACATAAGGTTGGCGGAAACTCGGGGAATGCGCCTACCTGATGAGCCCCATGAAGGGCGAAACCGGTCGTGGGCTGTCGAAGAGTTTTCAGCAACCTTGTGAGTAGTTTCCTTCATGAAAATACACTGCGATATGTCGAATATCGTACCAACTGAAACATGAAGCGGCCTGTGTGCAGCACATTCAGTTGAAGAACATCATAAACGAGAGACTCACTTGAGTCTCCCGAGAAAACCAAATTGATTTGCAAATGAGTGTATTTGTCGTAACCGGTTATTATTTATGCAAGATAAAAGGCAACAGCTGCAGCAACAGTGGATGGCACCGGTAAACTACTCAGGCAAGGGTGCTGAGGTTACCCTCACGGTAAGCATGAGTTTGTTACCAACATTTCATGTGTGCACAAGGCCAATTCTCTACAGTTTTGATCTAAATCCCCTTATCGTGGCTTAGAAATGCCCAATAAGAGAAGGAACTGCATGGGTCTCACAGATGGTTCATGACCTAGCAGTCATGCCGTTGACTTCTCTCGTAGAAATAGTTTTGGAATTCAGCCCTGCAGTTTTTCGTGGTCTGTTCTATCAACTAGTCACCGTAACTGCGCATAATCAGTTAATTAGCATGTCAGACCGGTAGACAGAAAGCTCTTTAGCTAACCCTAAAGGTGAAAGGATGCTTATTACTCACTTCTAACCAAAAGCTCAACAACTCACTAAGAGATAACGGGTTAAAACTTCCATGGACGTATATAGCACAATGTATAACGTATGTAAGCATACATTTATATGTATAAATATTCGGAATAATGTCAAGGAATATACGGAAATTTCCATTGCGCTGATTAGATAACTGACCGTCATCTGCTTTTTTCGTCATTTGGTCTTGGGGAGAATGCTGGTCCGTTTCCTTGCTATATGGTTCCACATTGTCGTACGTGAGTTGTAGTGCAACCGCCCAATATGTATAAGCTGGCTCGTAAATCCTCGTGGCAGTGTAAAGTACATTCAGCACCTGAGTTGTTTCCTGATATAACTTGGAAAAACCAACGCAGATATCCTTTGAGTGTAATTCTTTGAAGATCTTGTAGATAGAACAGAGCGGATGCGTACATCAGTATAGATTTTAAAAATAGGCTAAAAATGGCACGTGTGGACCATGTTCTCTGCTCTACAGACTATAAGAGACAAAATGATTGTCTCCATACTTTGAAATGCTGCAGGTAGAAGCTCACTGAAGTAGGGTTTGCGAACAGACATTGAGATTTGGACGTGACACACTACTCATAAAGTTGCTGAAAACTATTTGGCAGCCCAAGACAGGTTTCGCCCGTCTTGGGGCTCATTAGGTAGGCGCAGTCCTCAAGTTCTCGTCAACCTTCTGTCCTACATGAACTCGAATTGGACAGATTTCGACAGATACTCTGATTTGCACGCAAATTTAGTTTTGATAGCAGACTCAAGTTAATCCAGCTGAATCTCTTGTTTATGCAGCGGACCATCATAAACGAGAGATTCAGCCAGATTGAGTTGAACCTCCTGTTAAAACCAAATCCGCGTACAAGTGACAGACATTGATATTGTTTGAGTCAAGCTTTTTGGGTGCCGTAGTAAAGGACCTTACGGCCAGAATGACGACCGTGTAATAGCACACTGAAATGCTGGTGTCTGCTATTCGGAAAATGAAACCGGAAATCGGGCAAAATGCTTTCAAGCTCAAATTTACTCATACGAGTTGGTAAGGTACCACTGTAGCGCAAATGGCTGATCACGTGCTTCCGCGTTTAATCAAAGCCGGTTGTTGTTGTTGTTGTACCTGAGTGCGTCCAGAAAGTACAGTCAATTAATAACCTTACAACAACGGTCTCCAATGTGGAGGGAAATATTGACCTTTGTGGGCGTTTCTTCAATACTGATAGGACGTTAGTACTAAAAAGAAGGTTGGGGATGATGTTCTCAAGCAAAAAGTGGATTTTTTAAGGAATACTGCAATTTTGTCAACTTGGTTCTCTAGCAGTCTTGGCGCGCGACATTCATACATAACAGACGGTAAGGTGACAGGAATTGTACCCGGTCAACTAAGTGAATGCTAATTTAACTCGAGCCTTACAGGGTGCTCTATTTGTTATTCTAGCTGAAACGCGATGGCTACCACGAATATCCCTTGGCGTGATGACTCAGCTCATTCTCACAGTTAAGTACATTATCTTTAGTTGTTGGGGGGTCGCTATTACTTAGGGTGTGAAAAATGAGTCGTGATAGAACGATGGTTGTATAGTCCCACTCCACAGGATATAACAAAATGAACAGCCACTGTAAATCAAGCAGGCTTTGTCCGAAGGGTAGGGGTAAAACCGGTACATATATAAACTGCACCCATGCTGTGGTAACATGAGATATTCTGTGTATGGTAGTGGCCTTTAATGGTGCTGAGTTACATGCTGCCTCCTTTCTACTTTTGTTGTGTGTTTAGCTGGCTCCAAACGGCGCACTGCTCTACGACCAACCGCCCTGGATCTTTCTGCAATGTTACTTTCACTAACGCCTCGAGTGTCTAGTTTGCAGTACCCGGACAAATGCTGCACAGGATAAGTGGCAAGTTTGGTTAAATCAAAACCACAGATTTGTGCCTCCAATGCACTTTCATCAACTCATGAGACATGGGCCCAAATTTTCAAGGCTAAAATACTGACTTACGATTTCCCAATTTGTATGCAACTAATCCATCAGCAAGTGCCAAAAATTTTAGTTGTTCCTAAGACTTCTTGAAGGCTGCTCCCAATTCAGTGAGTTGCTTCCACAACCGGTGCCAAAACAATTTGCTTAGCTCTGTATTCCTATCCATCCCTAAGCTTTTGCGTCAATAAATGCTAACCAATCTCACTTTGAGAGTAAGAGCATAAAAATGGCTGTAACTACTGAAGGATACATCGCAAAAACCGCGCTTGCTTGCTACACTCTGCTTTTCTACTGGACACCCTCGGGGTCTTTTGGGGTGTGAAAAAGAGAAGGTTCGGAGTAATTCATCGGCCCATTACTCAAATACAAGCACCCGCATTTCTGCCACAAGATCCAGTCTCAATGATTTTTCAAAATGGTTGAAAATTTCAACATATGGAAAGGTTTTTCAGCCTGTGTAGGCTAAAAATCTGCTCTGCACTGTTGCTAAAATAGACAGTGGTGATGACACCCACAAATAATTGTCCCAATTAAACAACAGTTTTCAAAGTCGTCGAGTAGAAAGCCCGTCTACATAAGACGGCCTTCCTAAAGCAAACAAAAGTGTGGAAAATTTCATGCTTACCCTTGTAACGTTTGACCGAATCAGCTGATCCATGGGCGAATGCAAAGGAGTGTGTACTCCCAGTTCAGCCATACCACGAGCCACAGATTGCCCGAATACCTCACGGAGCACTCGTTCATGCATGCTGTAATCCAACGAGCGACAGGCAAAACCAAAGACTTGTGAAAGGAACCTCGTAAGTCCTACGGATTCTTCAGTATTTTGGTATTTGACCAAAAATGAATTTAAGTGCTTTAGAGAAAGGTGTGGGCGTCCTGAAAATTGCAGCCTGCGGTGAAATCTCTGATATGTTAAAACAAGAAGTGCCGAAAACCTTACTGCCATTTTTGTCAATGCAGTTCTTTTAAAACCAAGATTGTCTGTTTCCCGGACACTAAAAGAATCAGTGGAAATGGAAAAGAGGTAATCATTGCGTTGAAATATGAACCACATCTTCATATTAAAAGGAACTTAAAAAGCACTGACATCAGGAGTAACTTAACTTCCACTTGAAGTCTTTTTAGATCCAGCTGAGGCGCTTTTCACACAAGTACGAGCATATCAGTTCAAGTAAGTTTTTGATAACGCAGATCAAAGCACCATATTAGGTTAGCTTCAGCCATCTAGAACATGTTCTGTAACCTTTCTAGGAATTTAAATCATGTAAACTGTGACTTTGACAAACCGGCAACACAAGGCAATCTAATTTTTCTGCCATTGCGGGTTTTCTGAAGGCAATGGGTTCTTTGATGCATGGGCTATTCATTCTTTGGGAAGGATGAAATGTTTGACTGACTGGTTATGATTTTCGTGACTGCTTGCTGGCTGCAATTGGTCTATTTCCTTTCCGGTTTTTTCGGTTACTCGTTCACTCCTCTGGCACACACGTTGGCTGGAAATAAGTGATTCCTTAAGAGGAGCACACTAGGGAGGAAGGAATGCTTTGCCCTCTCACGGAGGTTTGACAGTAACCCATACAGCGTAACTAGTGAAATAAGTCATACCCAAAAACTGTAACGACTTACAGGAATGCTTGGCCTGAACGGATCACTCAGAATTTTTCCAGTGGTTTGTCTCCTGATATACACATATGGATGATTTATTTTGTTCCCATGTTCACTTTGTTGTTTTCAAGTAAACTGTTTGAGTGACCTGAATATCTCTTCTGGAGTTTCTCGCTTCTTCGAACCTAATTTTTTTAGACACCCTCATGGAAATACTCATTCACATTTGCACCCATCCTTGCACACGTCGTCGATATCCCCTGGTGACCGTGACAGTTGTTTGCCAGATTACCCAAAACCCACCTCTAGAGCGGCTGGCATTTGGAAGCCAGTTTCAATCCCAGATTTCAGTGGTTTCAAGGTCACATCACTGATATTGTGCAATACAAGATTCTCTCAGCTCCTAAGCACACTATGGCTGTAAGATGACGGAAGAGTTGTACCTGGTATCCACCTTGCGGTGAAGGCTTGGTTACTTTTGCTTTTGTGTCATAGCAAAATTTGGCTGAATGGAGCATGGCTGCAATGAAATAGTAACGAACTAGACTCATTAGAGTGGTATAAGAAATTTCTCACATTACCACAGACACCCAATTACCGCCTACCGAAGAAAGCCATGTTTAACTTCCATAACCTTGTTTTTGGGATAAGCAGCCACGCACACACACACGAGTAATTCTCCCCGCACGTGACGTCACACTCAACCGATCTCGGTGGGAACATGTTGTGTGCTGAGCGGATGGCATCCTGATTGATATGACGCGCATCCGTGTTAACCTCAGTGTAAGCTCTATTTTCTTGATCTTTTATACCAAAGTTTTCTTCAACAACTCTTTACACTCTCACTTTCTCCGCCCCCCACCCGTTCACTGAGGCATTATTTCTTTGTCGTTTTACTGAAGTTAGGTGCCATTACTTACTACTGCACCCCACTACTAACAGAATTGTGTGCTCTACATAAGTATTCAATGATGACCGACCGTATCAACACTAATTATCTCCGAAATACTGAGTCAAACGAATCGTACAATACAGGGGAGCTCATGTCGCTGTGACGTGAGAGTAACGCCAAAGCCTGTCGACTTGTATCAATGGGATTCTGCATTTGAATTTGTGTTTGAATCTTTTCAGCTCATTTAATCAGGTTCCGAGTAGCTTGGGGGCCACTGGTGTGGTACTTAGCTCCCGAAAGCCAATTAATTTAAAACTAATCTCTACTGTTCAGGCGCGTGTTGTTTTCTTGTTGAATGTGGTGTTCGTGTCCTTTTTTGGGAGTACATCACATCCTGAGGGGAGAAAATCGTAAACTTCCTATATTAATTGCGGTGTTTTCTCCAGGGGTATGAAATCATATGGAAAGCACGTGAATGGTATCTGCTCTGGATTCTTCTGGAGGGTAGCCCCTCCCTGTATAAGTCGCTCTTGAGAAAGATTCCGAAATCCTGGGAAACTTCTTCATATCAAAGCACCCAGTGTTCAAGTGCTGAAGCTCAATGTAGACACCACTTCCATTACCCCCAAAAAACGTAGAAAACTAACACAGCTCTTATCTTTGGCACCAAAGCCGATAGCCAATGCAGCCGAATTTACGTTACCAAACTTAGTCAGATGTCACTACCAACTCCAATCAAAGGAGACAAATTTAATGGGGCCAAATCACACGTGTATGCCCAGCTGTGTGTAACTGCAGTATAATTTGCATTGGTGGCACTATTAAAATGAGGTGGCATGTACATCTTCGGGTCCAAAGTTATTTTCGGAATACAGGATCGGTGTGCAAACGAAGAACACCACGGTCCACTCCAAACAGCAATCCCGGCACGGGTCATCACCATTCACCAACCCTGCCCCGGCCAGCAAAACATCAGGCGTTTTAATTCAAAGAACACCACCTAGTTGATTGCTGAAAACTGTTCTGAGTAGTGCTCCCTCAAGAAAATATATTGCAATATATCGGATTTCATACCAACTGAAATGTGGGGCTACTTTTGTGTAGCACATTCAGTTGAAGAAAACCACCAAAAACGAGAGAACCAATTGGGACTCATTTGAATCTTTCATGAAAACCAACTTTTGTATAAATGAATATATTTCACGAACAAGCTTTCGTGTACTTACCAAGGCCGCTGCAATAAACGCATCGAAACCTTTACTGCATTCAAATATCTGGATGTGTGATCTGATCCTATGTGGTGTCTTGCAGTTAGTGACCCAAAAGTCCAATTTTTCGTCTCATGTGCCCAGTGATCAACTCTGTTTTGGAAGTTACTATAAGTTCACTTTTTCTCCATTCACTAGACTTGATTCTGACAGAACAATACCAAATGCTTGCATCTACTTTCCTTCGCGTCCCTTTTTTGTTATTCAATCTTAAAATTGCGCTTAGTTATTTCGTGTTGTTTTGAAAAACTGCACTTTTTGAAGCAATAGCGTATAATTGTGTCTGAAATAGAAGCCCGAAGCTGGTTATGGCCAAACTTAGGTTTGCCAAGGTTTATTTTAGTTCGGTTCTACCGTAAACTATGTACATGAGTGACATTCGTTTATGAAACGAAATAATCGTGATAATACTTAGTAGTAATGTGAAGACGGATTTAACAGTTTCGTAAAATTTAGCTTTTATGAGCCATTTTAATGAGCTTGTTGAGTCACAGGGTATGCACTCGAATTTGCTGTATGATTATTTGAAGTTTTAACCAATGGATCATTATAAGACAACTGGTATTGTCAAGATCATCCTCTAACTGGATAGCAGAAAGCATAGTTTTATCATGGTGTGATATAAGCACTCAAATTACTCGGAAGTCTGGAAGACCAGGTTGTTGCCTTGGAGGCTTCAAGTTTCACATCAACATACACTTGAGGTCGAGTCTCTCAGCTCTGTACTTGGAAGCGGATGTACTTCCAAACCACTCCGTTTTCCAGACCGCCATTTACATATTAAACAGCAAAAAGACTATTTACAAGGTAACGACATAATTCTTTCACCTCCGGTGCACGCCATGTCCCATTTCGATCGCTTTTTCCCGTACTCCTTCTACTGGCAACTGGAAGGCCAACGGCACAAATGAATCGGGTTGTTATGCCTCCTGGCCATACAATTTTAGCAAGATAGCATCAGATGTAATGATATCGAAAAGCAGGATGACTGCCCAACTTTAGAGTCATTTTAAAGAGGTTTAGGGTGAATCGGATAAAAATAGTTGCTAATCATTCAAAGCGAAAAAAAGCACACACGTTGTGCTGAAAAAGCGATTTCACGTTTGACCGTCCGGGCCTGGTAACCAGCAAATTGTCTGTATCCAAAATGCTTGCGGTAGAATTTATATGGTACATCCTATTCAAAGACTACATCATAAATGAGAACTCGTTGCAGGTAAATGATAAGAAACGGCGGTTGAATTGGCCTACACAAGCTAGTTGTACTCCGCATATCCCGAGGTCAAGACTGTGCTCTTTTAATGTACAGACCCAAATTTGTGTTCACTTATCAACCAGGTATGTATCAACGTCGATGCATGTGCTCTGGGTTCACTCTAGATAAGTCAGGTATGCTAGGTTGTCCACAATTCAGCTTGTTCGTCCCAATTCCAAGGCATTCTATTACCATCCTGGTGGTTCGTTCGCCATACCAGCATTACCAGGTGGCGGTTACCGGTATTGAAGCTCTGTTGGACGTCTGAAATAACCAAAAAGTTTATAATTTGCTCTGACGCCAGAATCTGATCATGCTATTAACAATTTATGGGTAGCTCAGGGTAGGAATAAGTCACGGGTCACCATCTGAGTGGTCCTCACTCGAGGAACCGATCCACACGTGACCACGTGAAATGATTCCCGTGACTGAAGGCTGTGTGGCATTGTATCCTACCTAAATTTGAGTTGACCACACTGTTGACCAGCCGCTTGTTGCCGCACGGCTTAGTATTCGTGAGATCGTGGGTTTCAAACTCCCTGGAGTTTCGTGCTGATGATTTCCAACGAGAACGGAACAGCCGTACAGAGCTTATTGGATTTTCCGTACGGAATGACTTCACTTTCAAGACGAAATCCTGTTGAAAACCTCCTGATTTCCCCACGTCATTGATATTACGCTAGAAGTTGGACGCTTGACATTCTGGGTTCCACTTACAACCAACAAGCTGTCAGGTGCATTTTTATGGGTGTAATCCAGTGCAATTCAGTGGTGAAGCATTGGATGGCTGTTCAACATTTATTGGCTAATTTCATCACTGTGTTCACCAGAGATTCGAATCAGTAAGTAACGGGTTCTTTAGAAATGTGATTTCGCCCTCTATTGCAACTGCGCAGCAGCAAAGTATTCCAAATGATGAACTTCAATTTTCGTTCACAAAAAGGCGTAGTACGTCTCATTGATCACCAAACGAAATAGCTGCAAAGTTCCGGAGACTGGTTGTCAAAAGTTCTCGTTCGGTGCAAGGTCAGATGCTTTAAAAAAAGGTACGCTGTTCTAAGAATTAGAGAGCAATATGGGAAACAACCTATGGATAACATTCATATAAAAAAACAGATATAGAAAACATTGATGGAAGTAATTTAAAGAAAGGGGCAGATGCATATACTAGTTAGTTAGTCAGTACCTGCAACCCCTGATATTCACGTTCGAAGTGCACCGCTTATATTCTGAACAGATTAACGCTGTGGCCCAAATGAACCGACGCAGTGACCGAGGAATAGGTTTTCCACTCATCTGTTTCAGAATACTACCAACGGATGTGGGTGTCGAGGGCGTATCAGCTGAATCGCCTGTTTCCGAGCAGCAAAGGTTAACCAAAAGTTCTCCCAGTGCTTCTGAGTAGCACGTTGAGCCGTATAAATTTGAAGCAGACCATCCTTCTGGGCCTAGAAAAGAATAAAACGACAAGCACCAAGGAAAAATCGATCAACGAATAGTTAGTACAGATCACAGTAAGTGTTACGTTACATTTAACTACTCATAGATATGCTTGTCTTGCAAGATGAGAATCTGTCCAAACATATCCGAAAAATGTGCTAAATCGTTGGTCGGCAGTGTGTCAAAATATTGGTAACTCGGGTGAGTTTATTGGTTGTTGATCAGGTGCCTGCCTGTTCACCGAGCTCGGCAATTCACTTGCAAACGTTTCGTCACCAATCAAAGATATATCGTCAGTGAGCAGTTGGATGCACATTGATGATAAAATACTGCAAACACCAAACGTACTCCTTGTCTCTTATGCTACAGCCCAACCCATGTTTGTTTAATTCTCCTTCAAGTGCAAGTCCTGCGGAAGGCGTTCAATGGATATGTAAATATATTTTCCGTGGTTCCAGTCTAAACGGCTTTTTGCTCTACATTCTACTTCTTCATTTGGAGCTTCGTAAAGCCTCTTGATTCAGCTTGCCCGAAGAACTGGTGAACAGCGAAGCTCATCACGAACCAGTGGTTGGCACTTTCCTTGTCTAACCGATTTCATTGTGTTCCTCCTATTTCATAGAACGAACTCAACTAATGAATTAACTTTTGAGGCTTTTGAGAGTTCTCATGACTCTCACATGTTCTCTCACATTCATTTCCAAAGTGGCCATACGACAGTTATACCGATGTCTAAGAGTATCTAATGAAAAGACGATTAAGTTCAACCAGTAAAATGTACACTTTTCAAAAGGAACCGATTGTAGAATCTCAGGGTGCATACATCCCCCTGGAATAAGATATTTCAGTGTTTACCGACTGTGTACGCTTGGGTGATAACTTTTGTTGTGCCTAACTGCCTTCCCAGCTCCAGAGCCTTAGTGTCGGAAATAGACTCGCCAACAAGGAACACAACAGCTTTATTGCGAAAAAACGAGTGCAAAAGTTACAATGGGACTCGCGGTATTCAAAGGGCACTTTTGACATTGATCCAGGCTGTCTGATCGGCAACCGTCCTTCTGTGAAATGCCTAAACACTCGTCGGTCGTTGTTGAATTGGTTGACTGCCTGAGATTTTGATCGGAAGTTGGCTTTTCTGGTCTGGATGCTTGACGGCTTTCCTACTGCAATTTTGGTGGGGTTTGAGTGTATTAGTAGGTTTCGGACATTCTGGGACCATTTTTGGAACCTGACCTCCCTGACAACTTTCTCACAGTCCCAAAAACTTAGAATCCAGTCCCCACTGTGATAAATGAAGACCGAAGTGATATTCTAGCGAACAGTCCTGGAGATAGTTTTCCACACTCTATTGCTCTTTCATTGTGAATGTCTCTTGATCTTGGTTTTCATATCAGACGGTGTTGTGAAAATTAATTATTAATTTCTTTATGGTAAATCCTCCGGTTGAATTTTTTGGGAAACTGGACAAAAATTTATTACTCGACTGATAAAACCTAGGAGCCTAGCTGGATGGTGATTTCACTATATGAGAAGCGTTCGTGTACTACGGCGGTCACCCGTCTACAACGGAAAAGGTTTTCAAAATCGTACGAGGGTATGAGGGTAAAACACTCCTGGGCCAATAACACAAAGGGAAGCACTGGCCTACTGACTAACCAAATCCCACTTTTCTTGACCTTGTGCTTGCCTGTGGTAACATCGTTGTCTCACTAATGTAGTTCTCACCCTTTGTGCAAAACCCAGGTGCAACTGTAGAGTGCGTTTGTCCCTTTTTACAGGGAGCTTCCATGCATGAAACATCTTCCAGGAAGAAATATTTTTGGCGGTTCTCCATTTTTGTACTGATAGTAGAACTCTCCTTCTTCGAAAGAAACATTCTAACAGAAGAACGCTTTGATGGCATTAAAACTTTACGGAATAAATGTTTCGCGGTAGTAATCATCCGTGCTGGCGAAATCCCCGAGTAATCGAGAGGTCACCACTTTTCACCTATGAACTAATATTCAGAGATTTTTTCTGTCTTGATCTCATTATGCCCACTGAATAAAGTTTGATGGACTGAGTTATATTCACTAAACAATGATTTCTCAGCGGAGCGCAACGCACAAAATCTGTCCAACCGGCCATGAGATTGAAGTGATTTATTTGGTTACTTCACGGAACTGCCTGTCTCTAAGCTAAACAACCAAGGTCGCGCCTCCATTTGTATTAGAATTGAATTGCATGCGCTGCAAGACATGTCAGACATGATTTTCAATGCGACTCAAGGAAGATATCGACAAAGTTTTTAAAAAACCTCAGTTACCAAGTGGGAGATGGTTCTAAGAGGAAAAGTCCTCACTCCGGAGCCTGCGGGGATCAACTGGTGGTTTGCTGATTCCAAGAAAGGGTTTAGTGATTTTAGACAACGGAGTGTTTTACTGGAATACTGGCAACACATTCATATAATGACCATGGCAATCTTCCCAATTTTATGTGGTTGACAATTGGTGTTTGCGGGTTCGTTTCGTCTCCAGCCGTCAACAAACAACATGAATACTTTCGGATGGTGTCACTTACAAGGAACGGGTACTCCATAAATCGCCAGGTGATCAACTCTGTTTGTACATAACACATTCTTTGCAACCCAAATCTAACTTTCTGTTCGCTCATTTCAGAACTCGCTAGTTCAAACACGCTGTTTTTCAGTCACGAGACAGTTTGCTGAATCGAAAATTCGTCCTAACGAAAATCTCTGAACACGATTTCAACGATATTCACCAGTGCTCTCTTAGCCTAACACTCAATGTGGTGGCGTTTGTTCAAACTACATTCTACTGTATTGGCTTCACCCACGATCGACCTTCTTCGCTGGATGGAAGTGGTTGCTATTCGGTAACTTACATTCGATTACATAAATGTCCCTGGTAAAGACAAACGTCAAATCAATGTGTTTTTTTCTTTTACAGTTCTCTAACTACATCTCTAGAGAACCATTGTGTTTCCCTCCTATCACTCCCGCACACGTGATCGTCATTATCTAACTCTGCATTGTGTCCATCTTGATCCTATCATCAAGCACCGATACCACATGTTGCTCTGTTTCAGTGCCTCGTTCTCCTCAAAAACCGATGGTTGGAGTTTTCTTTGGAACCCTTTACCCTTTGGCGTGATGTTTAGCCAATCAGCGTGCACAAAAGTAGAGTCCTGATGATGCACACAAGCTTCGCTTTCATGTGTGATGTATGTTAATTAGTACCATTGTTGTTCTTTGCATACCAGTTACCAGACACGAGGCTTGTCATGCCACTCTCCGCAGTGTCAGTCCCTTTTTCAGTGGTGGCGTTGATCGCCACTATTCTGCTGATGAATCACTTCCTGTTCGACAGCTGTTGTGTCAAACCGCTGTTCCGTCATCTCTGAGTAGAGCCTGTAGCCTTAAAACATTTGGAAAATCTCCATCCACGCAATATGAACTTTATTTGTGCGAATTCGTTGCTTTTGCTCTTATGCACATCTCTAATGAGTGCTGTTGTTGACCGTGAACAAAATTCTGTGTCCAGCATTGTTAAAAAGGTAGAACGCTACAAACGTAACAACCTCGATTCAAACCTGGAACCGATTTTGGAAGATCCCGGTGAGCGGAATGAATTAGACCAAGTCTTATCTCTCCCTGATGCAATGAACCTGCCTTCATCGGCGCCGGTGGAGCTAGAAATGGACGCCAAAATAAGGCTTTTTGGACAGGAAGATACTATTCAAAATGATGAACTCAATCCAGCCAACCTAGGATTGTCTGCCCCAACTGAACATGGATCAACAGAAGTGAACAAAGGACAAGATGATTTTCATGCTTCAGTTCCTGGGGAGCCCGAGACTGGTGATTTGCATGACACAAACTCAGCAGGCGAGCACACATCTGAGGCTATCATTACCAAGTTGACTGAGCTGCGTAGTGAGGATGAGACAACTGTTGGTTTTACTGCTTCGACAGCTGATGAATTCAGTGCTGAAGACGTTGCTGCTTTATCGAATGACTTAACGACTATGACTACATCTGATGTGCCAGTAACGTCAGCATCTCCAGCCTCTCTACCAGTGGAACCTGTCAGTAATCAGGATGATTTGAGTGTGCTCACATCCAGTCTAGCTTCAACCGTCGAAATTAGGGATGATGAATCCCCTGAAATCACGATTTCTGTTAATGAGCCGACAGTGACAGAACCTCCGGCGTCTGAAAGCATCAGCTTTTCTGATGATGGTAGCATCAAAACTGAACTGAATACGCCCTCAGCTGAGGATCTAGCTCAAACAACGGGACTGATTCCAGAAACAATTTCTGAAAAGTTAGATACAGATCAGCCAACCACAAGTGAATCTCAAGGGGTTCCTGATTACATCATAACCGATGCTGCGCTGCAAGTGACTGAAACTGCCACATCTGAGGAGTCTGTGCGTTCTTCCGAGAACATAGACAATAACATTGACAACAGCGTTGAAAACGAACTGATCATGACCACAAGTGGGGAGAAATTTACCACAGAAGAAAGCTCAGCTGGCCACTCCGAAAATTTAGGTTCAACTGAATCTGCCATAACTGAGACCGAGTACATTACAACTGATGCTATTTTGTCCGTGACTCAAACCGATATCTCTGAGATATTCTTCTACTCTTCCGAAACGACAAGTTCTGCTGATGATGACGCTGTCGTAACAGAGCGTCTCAAGTCCATAAATGACTACACAGATCCAACTGTAGCATCGAGCACAGGCACACAGTCCATAGGATTAGATGCCAGCCCGACAGAGTACTCCCCTAGTATAGAGCCAGATCCGTTGACATTATCGACAGAAGACTCGGCCAAAGTAGATGACGTCATCACGTCCGAAGTCTGCAAACCCTTGGATCAGGTAACATCCAAAGAAGAATCTTCCCGCGTTCTCTGTGATTTGTCCACAATGGAAGGCGTACAGACCAGTACGCCTATACCGGAGGACACGAGTGAGATAAATGATCTGTTGAGTCCTGGGTTGGCAGCGGAGACTGTAGAGATTGTAACCGTTGTGCACGCCACTGATGATGAAGTGGAACGGTCAGCTATGATTACTGAGCAGGAAGAAATTTCATCTGAACCGTCTGTGCAGCAGGAATCCGAGCAAACTCAAGTAGGAGACATTGTGAGTGGTGACACTCCGGTTGGCACCAAACCCGCAACTTTGGAACAGGAACAAGCCTTCATGCCTAGTGGTCCTCAGACACCAGCCACGGAGGAGCCGACTATCTCACCTGAACTTCCCGTGACAACTTTCGTGAGCATAACTTCTTCCGTGCTGCTAGACTTGGAAACCATTTCCAAACATGTTCCTGAACAAGTAATCACCCAATCGATTCTTGAATTCGATGCGACTTCGGAAGCGATGGTACCTTCAGGTACACCTGAGAAGCACCCTCCCGTATTACTAGCTGAGTCATCTTCCGAAATCACCACAGCGGACTCTACAGAAGCAGCTATTGTAGAAGTCACGGAAAACATTGTTGTAACGATCGAACCACACGAAAAAACCATGGACTCTGTTCAAGACACTGTATCCCCTACTGACAGTGGTAGAGGTGATACTAGCGGCACCGAACAGGAACCAACAGAGGCCGAATTAGACGCGACATTTTCTACTTTAACCCTACTAACAGTTACCGATCAACCTCCAGAGTCTGAAACGGAAATGTCTACTTCTGTCACTGTGGAGGAACAGACAACCACTGAGGGTTCTCTGCTTGAGTTAGATATATTGACTAAGGTACCTAAGGAGACATATCACGATCAGTCGATTACTGAATATTCTGATACATCAAAGGCACCCAGCGATACCACACAAAGCGGCAGTGTGGTCGGGTCAACAACTGATGTACAGCCGTACGAAACCACAGAAGTATTATTCCCGAAGGAGGAAGAACAGAAAACTGGCGCCATCATTACCGACCACGTTACATCTGACAGCTCTGTTACAGTTTTGCCCGACACTACCTCACACGTTTCAGAAACCACTCTATTCACAGAGGAACCAAGCCAAACTTTGGGCTCAACAGAAGTCCCAGACATGCTGATGACAACAGCAAACCTAGAATTTGACAATGATCTGGGTTCTGGTTCCAGTCCAATTATCACCAGCGAAGTTTCGACCGGAACAGCCACGTTGCTCCCTGAGTTTGAGTTTAAGGCCACTCCAACAGGGGCCAGTGAACCGGGGGCTATTGGCCCAGAAGTTACAACCGATGACTGGATTGGTCATTCAGTTCCAGACGCTGAGATATTTCAAGATGAGAAGGAACAACCGCTTGACGTAGTATATACACCGGAGATGTCTTCGAGGGTGAGCTCTGAAATCGCGGTAGAGTCAGCAGAGCCGGAACTCGAAACATCAACCCCGCTGCAAGAACCAGACACGGAAGAATCGACTAACATGCCCACCATACCTCTAACTGCAACAACAATGGAGGACGGCCCTAAATTGTCAACATCTATGATGACTTCAACGGCTGCTCCTCCAGGGACAGACCTGGAAACCGCTAAATTCTCGCACTCTCCTGTATATTCACCTAAACCACCTTGGCAACCCATAAAAGGCAATGAGAACACTGAAGACGACACCGCACCTTCAGAAGCCACGCCGCCAAAACTGGTGGATGTACCAGCAAAGCCAATCGACACACAGCACATAAGACAATTCAGCTTTAGTAGAGGTCTTACTGTTGGACTCGTTTTGCTAACTCTGCTCTTCATAATCCTCCTGGTTGGCATCAGCTTGTTTGTTATTTGGCTACGCCGTAACCGTGCAAGGCCCACTTCAGAATCAGTAATTGATAAATTCGAAGCACCTCGCGCTTCTGGAGCACAGATTAATGAAGCAAAGGAACGTCTTCGCAAATTCAGCAACTCCGAATTGCCCGAACAGATGCCTGTCAGAACATCCAGATCACCTCGACGAGAGGCTTATCTAGCAGCAAACCGACTAAAGGTGGAAGGCTTAAATCATAGAAATTTGATGAGAAGACGTCAGCAACATAAAAGAGCTCGACTTCTAGCGCACGACGCACTGATAGAGGACGCAGCGCCCAGTCCTCCATGTCGCCCACGATGTATCAGCGATATTGGCCTGGAAACTGATGCAGGGATGAACAAATCTGTGATTTTAGTTGGAGCCTCTGCATGTCACAGGAGTTCCCATGAGTTAGGTCGTTCCAGCAATGCATACTTACCTCGCTCTTTGAATCTAAATGACCCCGATGTTTTCTTGCATACCTCCGGCTCACTTCTCGAGGAAGACGTACAGGTATCAGATGCAAGCGCAAGGGACAATGTTACCAAAAACCGCAATAACAATAACAGCTTACGAAATCCCTATTATTCAAATGGCAAAAGGAATGGATCACATCAGTGTTCGACCACCTGGAAGTATATTGACGAAACGTGACCCCGTGAGTGACCGTGTTTCTGCTAATTGCTGACAGTTTTTGCTTCTGTATTTGTTGCTTGTTCCAAGGTGTGAAGATTTCTTTCACCACACAATGGGCAGATTAGATGCTACCAACTGTGCACCAGTTAATATTTTTTGCTATATATTCACTACATGGTCCGCCTGATGATTTTTTCCGTATTCATTATAGCTCGAAAATACTCTCCTTGGTTCACTGATTGACATAATAGCGTATAATCAGGTTTGGGGTGGGTTGCCAAAGTACTAAATAGCCCAATTGATGAGATTGGTTTTCGACCTGGATGTCGAGGGTGCCAGTAAATTCACCTGGACCTAATTATTGGCTAGCTCTGAAACTTTTGGCGGGCTGATATAACTGAGGCAAAAGTTTGGTACAGTGTCGCACAATTTATAGGGCCCCCGGAAGTAGTGTTCGCTGAATTTTTCTTGTTCTGTGATTCAGACGCCCATTGAACGGTGGCATTACCCTGTTCATATGGTCGAGAGCTGGGTATTTTTAGTATTTTATAGCGAGTGCTTCCGAGCCCAGAGTAATCCCGTTCCATATTCACCACAAAGTAAATTATTTGGTTCATGTTACGAAACGATTTGCTCTTTCCGTCATCGCGGTCCTATTACACATCTTTGGCCACCTTCTTCCAAGCAAGCGTTCTTCATTCTGCCTACTCATGAGTAGGCAAACAACATTGAGGAGGGAGAATCAGCTTCTTGTGCAATCTGCCAGCCAATTCATTCTCGACCTGATCGGATTTGTCATGGCCACAGTTGTGATAGATAAAATATGATCTGTTTTGCCGTAGCATAGAATGTAATACCTTCCGTACAGGCTTAGCGCGCTAACAAGTTGCAACACCCTCCACTCAATACTATCGATTTTTCAACCGCATATTGCCGTAACATTTCATTCCGATAAGACAAAGCAGACCAAGCATCGTGTTACAACATCCTGTCTTCTCTATGAGTGTTTTAAACCACAGTTCACCCTCATTATACAGGTGACCCCCATTTTACAAAAAGCTAACTGTCAGTGATTATGACAATAGTACAAGTTTATTGTTCGATAGGAATCGGTACTAAATAAATTGAAAGCAAACAATACAACTACCAAGTCCCCCTTTTAAATCAGTTTGTTGTAGGTATTTTCAGAGCATAGGAAACAGTGTGGTATAATCCCTTTAGACTTTGAACTAGGGAAAACTCTTCTCTGACGTTGCATTCATAAGCCTCGTCGACCTTTCTCAGGCTTGGGCTAGCCACAACAACAACAGATAACACGCACTCTTGGATCGAGCCAAATATCGCCACTCCACTTCTCTTTGTGCATGTGCTCTGCAACTGACTGATGTCAATCATGGAAGTGTGGTTTTTTTGACATGAATCGGCCATTCTGACTCGACCGACAACATCACATTGGGCCATTCACGCTTATCTATGAAAACCCCTATTAACACATCACGTTATAACCACTGGACTACTATCTACGTTTGTGTCTAAGTTCTCTTCTCCGATGACGTCAAGAGACCATGCTGATATGTTATCGCACCCATCGTATGTATTACTGATGTTGTCCAGGGGGTAAGGGTATGATGGGGGATGCGGTGGTTAAGTGTTTTTCTCACCCAGTAAGTGAGGGAAAATAAGGATACATTTTAACAGATGACGGTATATTGAGGGTACATTGAAAAGAAGAGAATAGCGAAAATGAAACAAGATTTGACAGGAGGTCAATGGCATCAGTTTGGACCAAGAAAAAAAGCGGGGAGGTGTGTGTTGACTATCACAAACCAAACCTGTTGACCCAGACTGGTGACTGAGATGAGATTGATACGTTGCTCAGCTGATTGCAAACTGATTCCCATCTAATAGCCGCCAAAGCGCGATTCAAGCTCGCAGAAGTCAGAGAGATTTTCATGTTTAGGCAGTGGTAAATTAATCCGGACTTTGATGTCTCGATGTCCTGTGAAAACCGGAGTCAATCACCCTTTTGTGGATGAAACATGCTAAAGCATTTACCTAAGCCCACTGACTATTTATTGTTGTGGTGGCCCCGTTATCCAGCTTGTCCCATCAAACTTCAGCCCGCTAACAACGAAATTTTATAAGCACCTACCACCTTCCAGCTCATCGGTTAAGATTTACCTGAACAGCAGCCGGCCGATCCAAAGAAACATACATTTTTGATGCAGCGTTTATTGGCATACGGGTATTCGAAAGATGGTCTTGAAGTCACTCCACTATCATGATTGAAGGTACAGTGAGAAACGTTCCCTCCCAAGTAAACTTGCAACAAACAACTACTCCAGTCACATTTTTGTCGGTTTCCCACAAGTAATGTCCCCATGGTAAATAAGCCCCAAAACTATCAAAAAATGCACAAGACTCATGCAACACAGTCTGTAAGTGAAACCGATCTATGCTGAAAATCTGAGAAGCACTGTACAGCTGTTTTGTCCTTGTTGGGAATCATTAGCAGTGCACACCTCACGAGACTCCAGAGAGTCTTGAACCTCCGGACTGGTGGTTTGGACGCCCAACCGTTCGACCATGAGCGACTGATCAGTAATGTGATTAAATCCCACTTAGACAGGAGAAAGCGCTTCTCATCCTTCAACCACAGAGGCCAAACGCTTGTGTTCAAACTCCTAGTCTGGAAGTCGCGACTTCGGGACTCCATGGATCCTCGTGAGATACGCACTGCCAATGATTCCCAACAAGGATGAAGCAGCTGTATAGTAATACACTCATTTGCAAACAAATTTGGTTTTGCGAGAGACTCACCTGGAACCCAGCTAAATCTCTCGTTTGCGATGTTTCCAGGCAACTGAATGTGCTGCACCAGGCCGCCTCATGTTTCAGTTGCTACAATATTCGAGATATCGCGATACATGTATATTCGTAATGCACTACTCATAAGGTTGCTGAACGTTTTTCGACGGCCCACGGCCGGTTTCGCCCTTCTTGGGGCTCATCAGGTAGGCGCAGTCCCCTAGTTTCCGTCAACCTTATGTTCTGCTTGAAACCAAATTACACGAAATTAGCGAAGTACACTCATTTGCAAACAAGTTTGGTTTTTCGTGAGACTCACCTGGAACCCACCTGAATTGCTCGTTCATGGTGTTTTCAAGCAACTGAATATGCTGCATCAGGCCACCTCATGTTTCAGTTGGTACGACATTCGAGATATCTCGATACATGTATAGACGTAATACGCTACTCAGTTGCTTGAAAACATCATAAACGAGAGATTCAGCTGGGTTTCAGGTGAGTCTCCCGTCAAAACCAAATTTGTTTGCAGATGGGTATATTTGGCTAAGGTGGTTTCAAGTAGAACATAAGGTTGACGGAAACTCGGGGACTGTCCCTACCTGATGAGCACCAAGAAGGGCGAAACCGGTCGTCAGCTGTATAGTACTTATCGGTTTCTCATTATACCTTGGCTTCACTTACATAACAAAATCTCCATTGAAATACCCACATCTTCTCACATGCACGTGAAAATGACGATGTTTCTTAGGCTCTCCACGTGGTTACTTGTGATGTAATTCCGTAATTTGGACAGAGAGAAGTTGATTTCGGGATGCACGCCTCTCAAAATGTGACTAACTAACAAGCGCTGCGTCCTGATCCAGCATGTACTCAAACCCGTCGATCAGTTACTTCGGCAAGACCCGACGTAATGGTGCACAGCGACATGCTTCAGTCCCTCGGGTTATTTGAACATCTAGACTACTAGTTTTGAACTGGAGTGATATCGCCTAAACGGACCTCATGGGATAGGAGTTTGAGTTAAACTGACACCCACCACAGTTCATCGTATAGGGCATACTACCCTGGATGCTCTCGAAAGCCCCTGGCACTTGGTTACCACCGCTCTCTAAAACGACGCCTGCAAACGACCAGCTCCTAAACCGAATGCCTTTCCTTTGGGAATCAATCACCTTTTTACCATCCATCGCATTTTTTCTTACCTACTTCGTCTGACTTGAATGGAAGCTTAAGGAGTGTCTGCCTATTGAAAGTCTAAAAAGATGAGGAAGGGAACAGTGACCTGAAAACCTAACAAAATCAATATAATCAAACCGCCCTAACCAAGAAGTTTTTGTCACACTCTTGGGAAAGCCGAATTTTGCACTTCTACGCTTCCAGTCAGAATGACGCCCCATGTGACGGAGTGTTTTCGAACCGAGATGTGAAATTGTCCATTCGGATAACCTACCCATCAATCGCGGAGTTTTGGTATTCACAAGCA
Organism: Opisthorchis felineus; assembly: GCA_004794785.1. Lineage (NCBI taxonomy): Eukaryota > Metazoa > Platyhelminthes > Trematoda > Opisthorchiida > Opisthorchiidae > Opisthorchis > Opisthorchis felineus. The sequence goes on along the minus strand of SJOL01009171.1, from coordinate 35,210 downwards.
TTTATGAACGTTCTGTCCACTACCCACTGGATTTCGCTAACATTCAAACTGTCCAAATTTGCTGGGTTATGTTCCGAAAGTGCAGGAATATTGAGAAAGGTACCGGGGGTCATTTTATAGTTAACAGATGATGATACCACGGGCTCACGTTAAGTGATTGAGGGCTTGTTCAGTTTTATCAGACACGAATTTTGTCGCTGAATTAGGCTATTTGGAGTATCCTCAATGTAGAACAATCTCTCGTACTCTTCTGCGCCTATGCAGTATTCTCACCCTCAAGGAAAAACTTCCACCGGAATTTCAAGGGATTCTTCAGTGAGGGTGTTTCCTCTCCGGAAGATGGTGAAGAAGTTCATACCCACATCACTCGTTTGAACGGTTGTCCCCATGTTCTGGCCGTGCGGGACTTGAACTACGGACACCTGACATGCGATGCGAGCGTCTTACCACCACATCACCAACGCACGTTGGACGCACCTGAATTTTCATGTCTGAGCAGGCGAACGTGTTCACGCTTGAGCAATGTGATTGGTGTGCCCGACTCATCGAACGACGACCCAGTAACTGTCCTGGTTGTGACGATCGATTGGATATGCACTGCTAATGAGCTCTAATAAGAGCGAAACTCGAGTCCAGTGCTTCCATTTGGTATGGACTCACCAGAATAATTACGCCAGAACAGGATGACCTTTCAAACGAGAGTGGTGTGAATATGAACAAAATACGTATCCCGCAAAACCCCACAACATGGTGAAGAAGTATTGTTTCGGACAACTCATGTACTACGCTAGTTAAATTCCACCTTAATTTTGGCGTTCTTTTGACAACCTCCACACCGATGGTATGGAAATTTCCCTTTTTCCTGAAATGAACGCCCCAGGTATTCAATACTCTTGCGTAATTGTAATCCAGACAAGATAAGTACGTGATGCATCTAAGTAATGGTCGTTAGCCTATCTAAGTCATTTTAGTCGTTTTAGCTCAATCAGGATAAAAATCCGAAAAAAACGATGTGGTCACAAAGATATAACAACTAAAACAATGTATATACGTAATGCACTACTCATAAGGTTGCTGATATCTATTAGATTCTCGAGAAGCGCTAAGCTACCGTGCCGGCCAGTTCGCAATGAGGCAGTTAGAAAGCTAGTGTTCGGCTGTGCAACACGGACTTCAATCGAAGAATGTGTCGAGTACCAGAAGCTGCGTTGGTCAAACCATGCACCATGCATGCCGAACCATCGCCTGCCGAAGAGAGTGCTATTTTCCGTGGCAGATTCGGAGCAGTGGAAGCAGGGAGGTGGCCAACTTTTGACCTAGTAGGGGGGTATGGAAGAGATTACGGTGAGTCTGGGTGCTGTCGTTGCGACTCACATTCTAGGATGGGGACTACATGACCCCTACTGTGCCTGGTTGAAGACCCTGCAAGATGTGGCTGCTAATCGTTGTCAATGGCGTTCTTGTTGTCAGTTTCTATCCAGGTTGCCTGAATGAGTTTCTGGAGGTGTAGCTACCTCGGAATGATTGTAATAATCTAGCACTAAGTCTCTTCCCTGTCCATCGTTATTCTTTTCTTTAAAATAAGGACTTCAAATAAATCATGGCTGTACAGCAGCGAAGAATCAGTGCTGAACACTGATGTTATGCTGTCGATGATGGTGGTGATGATGATAATGATGATGATGCGCTCTCTCATACTATTCCTCAGTTGTATTATATGTGGTCGGTATTTTAAATGCGGAAAGTCTCCACTGGTGATGTTTCTGCCTATCTAAGTCTGAGTTATCTGACAAATCGGGCCAATGTCTAATCAGAAAGAGTTCACTGATATTAGTGAATCAGCTGCGCTCATTGGTTAATTAACAAACTTCAATGAATGGTCTACGGCACTTCCATTGTGACATATCCTCTGGGGGAGTAAATCAAACATTTGGGAACTCTTCAACTGTGAGCGTTTGTTTCTTCCAGGGAGGATGTCAACGAAAAAAATCCTGGATCTCCTCCTCAGTAGCAGTGTTTCGGCTTGTGAAGTTCTCTCAGCGGTAGAAAATTAACCAACCAGTAGATAGGCACAAACAACTATGCATCAGAAAATAAACATCCATTCACCACACCTGGATGCTGAGTACTGTAGGTAACCTAAATAGTGAAGTTCGAAAGACTCAGGACCACTGAGTGCCTTGTATAAACAAGGAAAGTGAAGCGGATCGTAATTGGGGATAGGTAAAGGGACTATTCAGGTCCACCCATCTTTCCCTGTGTCGTACGTTTGCTACAACTTCTAGTGTGGCATACAGTTTCCTCGAACGGCTGGTACATTTCAGACCGACGGAGGCTTCATGTACCCACATTGGTTAAATTTTACGTGGTAATAATTCTGGTGAATGTGGCAAATGTAATAACAGTACGATATTGAACATATCTGAGGTGCAAGCACGGGTTTCCTAATTGTCGGAAATGATAGAAAAGGTATCGTCCAACAGAGGTGTAACGTTTGGAGTCATTCCTTTTGCCACGTATTGTGGTCCTCGCAGTTATAGTTTCGAATGTTGGAAGTACAGAGGAAGTCAAAATAAATCCCGAAAGAACGCAATGAGTGTCTGCTTCAGGACGATATTTGAATTGAAATATCACCACCAGATCTAAGGTCTTCGTTATTAAAGAAATGGTTGACAATCCAAAGTGTGCCTGTGCCTCTCGCATAGTCTACGACGTCTACTTCAGCCGCAAAGACTTACATTGGTAGGACAGACACATATCTGGCGGAACGCGCGACTGGACACATTCCGAACTATCTAATCCGCCGCATACTATGTTAGAGGTCCGTTCGCAATTCTGCATCATCAATAGCCAGACATCCGTTAGGTTGACTCAGAAAAAGGTTGCGTAACACGAAGTCAGTAATAAATGAAGCTCTGCTGATTAGACTACAACAGCCCTGACCGTGCAAAAAAACATTGGAAAGAATGACTGAGGGGAAAAGATGGAATGTTAACAAATCGCGGTATATGTCTTCTCTGAGTTCTAGTGATGTGATTAAAAAGGAACACAATGTCTCAGTGTAATTTACTCAACGGAACATGCGGGGTAAACAAAATTCTCTTCTTATTTCGGAGACCAAGAAGAAGAACAACCTGCGCAGCCAGTACCTAGCTTCTTGGTGAGGTCAAGAAAATTCAGACACTGGATAAAATGAGAAACGTTTTGCGCCCAAAAAAAAACACTTTTTGTTAATAACGATGCAAAGCTACCAGTTTATGATAATTCCAAAAAAATAGGCAACAAGCAGGCTACTAGAGAGATCCTAACAATGTTATAAGTGGTAGCATACCAAACAAATGACTCTTAGGTTTTCAAAAGCTGATTTAGCATGCTTGATTAGAAAGATTACGATGGATCACTGTTATATCTGAATTATTTGCTAAGGGGGAATTTGGTATGATTTGCTGATCGCTTGAAACGAATTGTTACGACCTAACAACTTGAAGAAGATCGAAATAAATATTCAAAGACTTTGGCAGTGGGTTGGAATATTGGTGGCCCGGATGGGTTAATTTCTTTTTGATATTGATCGGTTCGCTGAGCTTGGCCTGCGTGCACGCTAATTGCCAAGCTCGGCGAACAGGTCAACCGTTACCTGATCAACGTTCAGGAATTTCCTTACATTTAAGGTGGCGATTCAGTGGCAGAACAATCAAACAAATATGTAGAAAAGACTGTAACAGAATGAGGAGGAAATATGCCAGAGGGATCTGTATATCTCTAATCATTTACAGGGAACAATAACGGCGGATTCCTAGTTTGAAAAGAAAATAAGGATATAGGATATAGGGTGGTGGGTCGAAGTCCACTAAGTTCGATTATAATAAAATGTCGACTGCTATAAATCTCTGGGATTAAATCCGTTTCGGTTTGGCTCGTTAGCTACGAAGACTACAAACACTATACTACGAACACACTACACGGAATCCTTCTGTGTAACACACCAAAATTGCTTGTATATTCCAAGAATAGTAATCGAGACAACGGTATGCATGCTTGATCGACACCGTACAAGTTCCAACATTAAATTGCAAAATATAGTTATAAAAACGCTGAATAGAACATATTTGCACATCATGCGGATAGCTCTCATTCCCCTCAACAATGTGGCGACAACCGTGCAGCTGTACGTGTAAAACGCCATCACGGATCAAAAATGGCCAACAACATTCGATCTACACTACTTTCTATATATATAGTAGAATGTTGGAAACGAAAGACAACGAGACCAAATTTGACAGCACATTGACCAGCTCGTTCCCATCAGCTGTTCCTGAAGTGGATGGTTTCACGATTGTCAATGAGTGATCGAATGACCCACGAATGCGTTTCAGGAGCTATGCAGAGAGGTTAGCATTCACCGACTGATATCAGCTGTAGTGCATACACAGCTTCAACGTGTTGCCATAGCCGAACGAATCCTAGCAGCTGTAAGGAATGTGATTTTCAATTATTGAATGAAAATAACCAGATTGCACCTAGCTCACCGACCTAGCAATTGTCCCACATCCTTAGAGCTTAATACAGCTCATATAGCACTGGCGACAAAATTTTTCTACGGTACGCTAAATAAAAGAACAATGCCGCACTCAAACCAACTACAGAGTTGGATGCCAGGATGAAAGCTACACCCTACCGACTGGGCAGGCACGTCACCTGAATGTAACTGGTAGTGGAATGCCATAGATAGGATTGATTTATTACCACCTCTAGTCTCGATTTTTCTCCGCTCGCTCTCTGCAGTTTGCTTGGATTGTCGCATGAGAGAGGTACTAAGCCCCCAAGTAGCTACCCTCAAGCGATACGACAGTTCCAAATAGTAGTGAAGATGCGCCTCATCTTTGAGGGTATTAAACGCTGCCTGTACAGAATTTCTTGTTACGTTCTGGTCGACCTCATGATTACTGCAAGAAACCGGAAGTAGGTGTACCCGTTTTAGCTACATCACTTTCTACTGCTTTGCTAACGCATTCTAGGGGCTTGCCTATTGAAAGAGAGCACTTTACATGATTCCGAATAAAACCACAGGCACACAATCGATACACACACAGGAGCTTAGAATCACTGGTTTTGTAAAACAACTTTTGGTCAAATATCCGGGGGCGTATAGTGGACGTACCCACCCATCCTCATGGTTGATTCACTTTGTGTTTGTGTGGAACTAAATGTTACTCGGAATTCGCATGCGGCTATACCGAAAATGAAGCCAGGGTGACCATAACATCAAATGAAACTCGAATGCAACTCTACCGCTTGTGTGATTCATCTACTCAAGCACTGACAAGTAAGCATAGGAATCACGGCGATCATTTACTGTTGTGAATTGCATTGCGTGTTCTGTTTCTGAAGAGGGCAAACTGTGGGACATTTGAGGAATTCACTGCAAAGCAAACTGTGGACAGACCAATAGTTGACAGATTGTGAATGAAGAAAAATGATCCACTTGGTCTAAATTTGGTGACACACCTTTATGGTGGTATGACGAATGGACAAGTACAGGTGAAACGTAAATAGCCTGCTTGATTGCGAGCACGCATGAGGCAGAGTGAGTCACGAATAGCCCAAAGAGCTGCACGAGGTCTGAAGCAGCTGCCAAATAGCTAAACCAGAGGAGCTGTAAATTTCTGATTGATTATCAAATACACAGAAAAACAACCATCAGAGATAAGTGCGCGCAATAGGAGAAGGAGCTACTGATAAGTGAATTCTAGGGAGAAAAAACCTGGCCGGACAAGTTCTCTAATAGCCCATAACTAAGCGTCCCAGTTTCATAGAAATGACTAGATAATGAGTGCGCCAGTCTCCTCAGGATCTCCTTTTGGAAAACAGTCCTCAAATAAAGGGTGGACGAAGAGGTCATAGTTCAACTAGTGGATTCACTAAAACTGTACATGGCAACAAGGAAGCCAAATAAGTGTTAACTCGCTTTCACGCTGCTGGCTCTTAGAACAAAGTCAATACCATACCGAAATCAGCGCTATTCTGTGCTGACTATGAAAGACCGTCAAGAAAAGTCGGAAGATGGATATGTTAGAAACATATTCCAGACTTCTAGAATACGTTTAACCGAGGCACTCGAAAACCGGTTGCGCCACGCAGCTGTCATACTAAGGAAATTTTACAAGGTATACAGCATAACATCCGACGCCCAACTGACTTCGCAGATTGTAACGAGTAGTGTAATTTAGACGCAAAATAAACCCATTTGTAAGTCATACTAGTATTAACGAGACACCTGACTTCATCCCTTGTTTTGGATTTTCTTCAACCGAATGTGTAGCACAAAGGCCTCCTCATGTTTCAATTGGCACGACATACGAGGCACCGATGCTTGTTCTCTTGAAACACTACACGACTCATACAGTTGTTGAAAACTAGTTGACAGTCTACCACCGGTTTCTCCCGTCTTGGGCTTCATCGACTTGACGTAGCCTCTCAATTTCCATCAATCTTATGTTCTGCTTGAACGCCGAGTTGCATGCACCAGGCTGGCTACGCTCCTTTGAAAATTACTTTGGTGTAAACGGAAGATCCAAATGAAGTTCCCTTATAAGCACCCCAATAAGCCATGTATCGCAATTGCCGCTTTTGGGTGAACAGGTAAACGTTTTCACTCTTTAACTTTCGCTGTTTAATTTAGACAGAACTCATAAACGTTTGAGTGATATATGAATAATTCTCTTATATGGCTCAAACAAGGTGGCTAGTTAATAAGGGAACTCAAATACTGGCGAATGTCAGTGACTGTTCATCCTGCGTCTGAGCTTCTGCTGGGTCCGTATATGGTTTCAGTCGCTAAGGAGCACGGATGACCGCATTTTCCACGTGTAAATACACCGAGTTATTTGAGACATGTAATTTTTTCGGTAAAAATTGGTTGGATGGCATTTATCACCTTTTTCCACAACTTTGGAAACTACTCATAGAGTAGCTGAAAACTCACTGATAGACCACGACTGGTTTGGTCCTTCTTCCGGCTCATCAGTTAGGCGCAATCTCAGAGTTCCTGTTAAAGAGTTTTCGGAAACTTTATGACGGTGTGTTGCGTTTATGCTGAGGATTTCGTTCCCCTGAGCTGACCGGTAGTGTTTGTATATTGGACAAACAGCATTATTATCTCAGCACGGCACGTCTCAGTCGTGGCTGCTTGGAGCCACTTCCGGTTACTTCTACACTGATGAATGCGATTTACCATTGGTTCTTTGTTCTGACGACAATGGTTGCCTATGCCTGCTCAATGACACGAACGCAATTACGTCAGTGAAAAACAGTAATGATAGACCGTAAACTATTCGTGAGGTTCTTATTTGCCCCGGCATCGACTGGCTTCTGTGAAGAACAGCATGGCCTTGGAGCGAATAATAACAACTGTTCAGCTGTAACACCCTTTTGGTACATAGCTGTCATGCCACGAGTGTCTCAGCACGAGTGCTGAGATACTGCAAGGCTGCCCAATCCTAGACAGGAGCAGTCGGAATGCCGGGGTTGGGTTCGAATCACGTACTTTCCGGTAAGTAAGTTTTGCCTTAACGACTGAACTCTGTTGAGCTCGGACTCATGGAGCTGAGAGAAAGATCATATTCTACTCCAGAAGAGAAATGCTTGGTGTATTTGATGTCACTTTGCTACTTCTTGAGCAGAACAGCTTCAGAAGCCGTCAGGCCTCATAATTTGGGTCCGGAATTTCAGTTCTTACTGAACCAAACAGGGACGCCAATTGGTTTGCAATAAATACGCAACTTTTACCGCAAGCACTACTCCGTGAGAATTCTGTAAAGAGATGCGTTCAGGACTACTCAGGTACATACTGGCAACGGGTCGATCATACAAATTCGAAAGGCACCTAAGTTTGGATGGCGATACCACAAAATATGAGGATAAAATCACCAACCTGTCACATCTAAACGTTCAGTATTCGAAGACTTTATCGCAAACTGTGGAGAGGTACAAGCCACATCACTCCAATGTGATCGATGAACAGATGTCTCTAAAGAGTCGCAACACACAGTGGCACACATACAAGCCCACCAAGTGTGGTAAACAATGGATAAATTTTTGCAGGTTATTGGTCAAAGGAATGAAGTACGACGTTCGACTTCTTTGGACCCGCTGAAAATTAACGAAGTAAGCATGGGCATTGGTCAAAGATGTGGCTCGTTGAACAGACAGGTGTTCGTATGATGACGAACCACATCCCCGCATGAAAGGTTTTACAAGTTCCGGCCCTTTGTTGGACTCGGAAAAGAACCCCCTTTTGAACTGTCCAGTGTTAATCTGCGATCTACCGAGTGGTAGATACGCCAAGCATGGGCGAGAACGTTTTCTGCTAAAATTTATTCAATCCACTACATTTGTAAAAAACACGTCCTGGAGAAGGTTCAGCCCATTGTCGAAAGTGTCAGTTAACAACTTGAAACTGATATAAAATATTTGGACGATCGTAGTTCTTTGTAGTATATATTAAGTTTTCAAACAGATAAATGAATGAAGCGCAGTGTCGCCTGGAAGTTTAACGAGTAGTTCAGGCTGCTCTCGTTAAAATGTTAGTGGCGTCGATAATAGTGTCGTAAAGCTGGAAGTCCGCATGTTCGTTTTCTTATTTTGTCCCACAAAAATAATATGGCCCATCTTCACGGAATCTGAGTAATTGACAAGAAGTCACTCGAATTCTCTTACCTAACTGTGTAACTCTCCCATACACAGCATTCCTCCAGAGAGGTTTTCGGTTTTGATGGTTCTACAGCAAATCTAAATGGCGTGTAACAGGTAAAGGCCTACGTGTAGTTTCCAACTTATGTGGTACCTGAGTTTATCGAGAAGAGTAGGATCGGTGACGTTGGTTAATCTGAATTTTAGCTTGTTCTGAAGCTCCCACTTCTCCCAACCGTGTGGTTAACAGGAAAAGTCCATAAATATGTGAACATAGTGATTCGGTTCTATGCGGATACGGTATCACTCCTTTTCAGCGTTGAGAACATAGCATGCACTTCGATATATAAACCCTCACGATCAGGGTAGTTAAAACAGAGGCCCGTCGTTACTTTCTCATTCGGACTGAATAATGAACTTGAGGTGGGAAATCAATGCACCTTTCCATCTCATTCCATTTCCGCCCACAACAACAACAATGGTGTGCTTTAGCTCACAGCTCAAAAATACCTAATTTTCTGCCAGCCATGTAACTCGCTTGAACAAGAGCGAGGTGTGCAAACTAGCCGAGAGTTGTGGATAACTGAAGCTTAAAGACAAAAGTAAGCACGCATTAGTATGTCATCGATGGCGCCGATTAATTGAAAAATGGGGGCAAAATGGTGGTCGATTACTGCCGTGCAAACAGGTACCGTGGGGATAAAGGTAGATATTCGTGGGTCTTGTAAACAAAGCACAGTAACCGGGAGAGTTTCTATGGCAACTTCAGGGTCGTTAATTATTGTGCATAAAACGGTCCTCGTCACCAGGTTTTCACTGCGAGGCTGGCAAGCTCTGACGATGAGTGCTAATGAAAACACGACTAAATCCACATAATGAAACCTAATGTCTTTTGTGATGGGATATTTAGCAGATAATTTCTCATCGCTCGGGATGGTAGTGTAGGAGTTTAGTTACGCATCTAAAAAATAGGTTATATTTTAAAGTTTGTCATAAACACACCACCTTAGCGAAATATACTCATCTGCAAACAAATTTGGTTTTGACGGGAGACTCACCTGAAACCCAGCTGAATCTCTCGTTTATGATGTTTTCAAACAACTGAGTAGCGTATTACGTCTATACATGTATCGAGATATTTTGAATATCGTACCAACTGAAACATGAGGTGGCCTGATGCAGCATATTCAGTTACTTGAAAACATCATGAACGAGCAATTCAGGTGGGTTCCAGGTGAGTCTCACGAAAAACCAGACTTGTTTGCAAATGAGTGTATTTCGCTAATTTCGTGTAATTTGGTTTCAAGCAGAACATAAGGTTTACGGAATCTAGGGGACTGCGCCTACCTGATGAGCCCCAAGAAGGGCGAAACCGGCCGTGGGCCGTCGAAAAATTTTCAGCAACCTTATGAGTAGCGGATTACGTCCACACCACCTTACTTGGGTGGGAGTAGCTTATTGGCTGATGCCAAGAACTTTCATTTCGATGGCCCTGGTTTGAATCTCTATAAGTGCGTCTTTAAACGGACAACTGTCCCTATTCTTCAAACGACCTACACACGTCGTTCCATCATTAAGAACTAAAAGATCCCTTTTTGATTCATTTTGGATGGCTCTCTCTCTGTGGCTAGAAAAATGCTGTACCAAGGATGTGTCCCGAACAGCAGATGCTCCCAATAGCAGAAGGAACTTGCCCAGCCGTAAAGGTATTCTTATAGTAAAAGCAAAAAGTCCTAAATGATCTGCTTTCAAGCAGTATCGCAGCATTTCTTCTTCTGAATTGGAGTTATATCCTTACGTACACAAAAAAGACTGTGCAATGGGTACAACTTTGTAAGTTGAGTGTACGTCAGCTGGCTTACGGTATATGCCCAGTGGTCGAATATCTACGGTGGCAGTGATCATGAACTAATCACATGTGAATGGTTACTCTAACTTCCGAGTCACACTACTTCATGACGTGGAGCGATTGTACGAACTGTGCGACTGACTCGCTAACCCTCAATTCCTGAGCAACCGAGTTGAGAGCGTTTTACGGTCGTTCACGGTCGATATTGGTCGAGCCAAACAGAACTTTGGGCTTTTACACCTCACCATACAAACGGAAGGACTAACGCGCCAGAAACAAGGGAAAAACAACTGGCTTAAAAGGGTAACCTGGGGATCAGCAAATAACGAACACATTAAGTGATCAAAACTATGGAGCAGGATGTTTCTTCTTCCAAGTGGTGTGAGCTGAAAGTAGTGTGCTGGTTCTGATTCCTAACCTCTGATTAATCTCATATGACTGGTGACCTTGAGTGTTACGTCAACGCATGGGAACTATGATGGCTCAACACAGTTGGAAACTGATTAAGATTCACTGCCAAAAATGACATTCATCTACATCAGGGATTACACCGAAAACATTCGACAATGTTCACTCGTTCTGTCACTGTGGTTCCAGCGTTCCAATACAAAAAGTCGGACAGAATACAACCCAATCGGTACAGCCATCCGATGCTGTACTATGTGCCAACACGTGCATAGACAACTCTGCAAAATTAAATCAAAACGCTAAGTTCCTAAAAAGAAAGTGTCTCATACAGGAAACGACTTCACCGTATCATGAGTGTGCTTCTTAGTGTGGGTGCATCTGCATTTGGTAAACACAAGCTGATACTGGGGCGCTTTTGCACGCACGAGGCGGACAGCCTTGCGCACACAAACATCCCAAATGAGAAGCTTATTTGAGTCACCCGTGAGTACTAACGTCATCTGCAAATGTACTTCGCCCAAAGGAAGCCGCTTTTTCTAACTTTGGTGGTGCATATGCTATAGTAAAGCAGAATCGCCTGGCTACTACCGAACGCCCAACCTAACATCTACCGGAAAAGGGACTAAAGTCGAACTCGGCGAGAACCGCGTGTGTGGACAAGTAACAGAAACCAAACCAGCATGAATCTCCCGAGTAAAACATCGGGGCGAGCAACACTGAACAATAGACAAGGCCATCTGCTGACTGCCTCTGTGTGTAGGACAACCGACAGACATAGACGCACAAACACACAAACCATCCGCTTGATAATGCTTAGCCGACGGCTACAGTTGAGTGAGTGGGGCCTCATTAAGAACACGAACAAATTTATGCTTTCTTGGTATAATATACTACTCACGCGGTTGCTGAAAACTGTCTGATAGCCCACAACCAGTTTCGCCCTTTTTCAGTCCTATCAGGTAGGTGCAGTCGCCGAGTTTCCATCAAGCTTATATTCTTTTTCTATAGAGGAAAATGTTGGTAGCTCAGGTAGCGTAGATGGTCGTTGGCTTGTTCGCTGAGCTGGGCAATTTGATTGCAAACGTTTCATCACCAATCGAGGTGACATCATCAGTGCGTTATTGGGGAGCGTAGTGGCGCGTAGCGGTGGGTTGGTGGTTGTGCCAACTCAGCGAACAAGCCAACGACCAGCTTATATTCTAACTGAACACCAAAATTTACTCAACTGACGAAGTACACTCATTTGAGTCTCGCGTTAAAACCAAATTAGTTTACAAACGTGTGTGTCCAGATCGTCAAAGTTGCGCTTTATTCAGTCAGTCACCTTTCCAGAAATGAACCAACAATGTTCCTCTGCTCTCAAAGTTTCTGCGAAGCTCTGTTTCTGGTAGTCCAACAAAGTACTAGAGCTTCGCGTGAGTAATATCAGCTTGTCACTCAAATTAGCACGACAGCATGGAAAGCATTCGAATCTGGTCATTGTCTATCTCGTGGGCCTGGTTCTCGCTGAGTCACTCCTTGTGAATAAGTGATGAAACAGACCCTAGTATCAAACATCCAGTTGGACCTACCCATTCAGTTGAAAGAAGTGAATTCTGCTGGGCTTTCCATTTTGGCCGCCGTCAACGGCGTCAACGGTTATTATTATTGGCGTGCTACTGTCCTACCCCGACATCTCACGTGAATACAACCATCGACTGGTCTACTGCTGTGCTATGAAAATTTCGCAAAATACCCTCACTTGCACATCAATTTAGTTTTGATGATAGACTCAGCTGGATCCCGGATGAATATCTCGTTTATGATGAGCGTTAAGAAGGGCGAAACCGGCCGTGGACACTCAGCAACCTTGTGAGTAGTCTTACTCAAAAAACCGTGAAGAGTCTTTAGAGGGCAGATCGAGGGAAACTGTCATCGTCACGATATTTTATGATCGCATCTGCGGATCCCACGGCCAGCTTCCGTGGAGGTGTTAAAAATAACTGGAATTTCAAAAGGAATGCTGAAAATTGACCAGATTCTGATAGCTACCAAGCACGTGCGAGCACGGAAAAGTGAACAAGCCGATTTATTTAATACAACCTATATTTAGCGGAAACAAACTTTTACCTGGCCGTATTTAAATATATGCGTGAGTAGTAGATGAAGCTCATTCGACCCATAACTGTTCCTATCTATTTTGCAGTCTATGCATGTCTGGATACGGTACGGTGTCACTTGCTCTCCCTCCCTCACCTAAAATCAGTGTCACACTTTATGGCTTGTCAGAAGAGTACAGGTCCAACATACAACGGACGCGTACATACGGGTTTTCTAATGGGGCTAGTTCATACACCAAACAGCAGTCGTCAGTTTAGGTTTGACGTCAAACCACAAGACACTAATGACTGCACTTAGCATATCAACGTTGGTGTCACGGCTGTCAATTCAGATCCGGCCATATGGTGATACCGCGCGATGTGATGCGGTGGCGACGCATCATAACGCATTAGTCAGCATGATACTACATTCCTGACTCAACGGCAGCTTTATCGGTTGTCGGTTGTACGTGAATTTTTGAGTTTTCGGTAAACTGTCTAATATGTGGCGAGACAGCTTCAGCTAGAAGTGTGCTCCGTTGTCTGGATTCAACAGAGTGAAGAGTACCTATATCCAGCAGGAGGTATATATTTCTCGACGCTACGGGTCAATATCTAGTTTGGATTAGTGAGCTAATCCGGTGATTTCTTCTGTGGTCCCGTATTCCAAGGTCATTAATCGTCAATTACGGACGTAGGAATAGTTTGAGAGCTGTCGCCGCAGACAGTCTAGTTGAGCGTCTGAAGAGGGCAGCTAATGACTTTATAACCGAACAACATTCATCGGCGCGTTCTTCCGGTAAGATTCCGAATAATTTCAGTATCACACCTCTGCTAGTCTGAAAGATCACGTTTCCCGAGCATCGCATAAGCAACAAGACCAGACGTTGCGGAATATAAGTAGCTCGGATGTGCCGCTTGCTTGCTCGACTGTTCGCCGAATTTGGCTGTTGGACGGCAAACGTTTCACCACCAACCGAGGTGATATTCTTAGTGTGGGGTTGATTTAAGATTAGTGGTGAAACGTCTGCAATCTAGCTGCCAAGCTCGATGAACAGAACAACAACTATAAAATCATGTCACCGGAAGCTACCAGGTGTTTACGACTGAATTTTACTCCGAACTACTTAAGCCCTTACAAATAGCCTTGAAGTTGTCAAGCAACGGCCACGATCCCATGAATATGCATCGCTGCGCTATTCACAAATATCGTGGATTCTGTCCATTTTCCTGAATTCGGAGGGAAGTAAATCAGTCAAGGTTTGCCTACTTTCAATCGTGAGCTATCAAGTCGCCTACTTCCGCAACGGATAAAGCTCAACTTTCCCTCCTGTCGGTAACATATTACTTCGTCGAGGCTATTCGGATCAAACTTTTTATCCTCAATTATCCTCTACTTTCAACATTACGGGTGATTCCCGAGTCTCCCTTACTCGAACATGGCCACTATTCATTCAGGCTATTCTCCTCCTCTCTCTGCACTTCTGACACGGTGTGGCCAGTGGCGATTGTTGTACTAAATTCTGCATCTCTGCAGCCTTCGCCTGCCCGAGAGTTAATTCGAACCAGCCTAAAATTCTACAGTATTTGACTCATCACAAATATCTGCAGTTCTGTTCGTAATGCACTATTCATAAGGTTGCTGAAAATTCTTCGTCAGCCCACGACCACGTAGGACATAAGGTTGACGTAAACTCGGGGACTGCGTCTACCTGATGAGCCCCAAGAAGGGCGAAACCGGTTGTGGGCTGTCGAAGACTTATCAGCAACCTTATGAGTAGTGCATTACGGATATACATGTGTCGCGATATCTCGAATATCGTAGCAACTGAAACATGAGGCGGCCTGGTGCAGCACATTCAGTTGCCTGGAAACATCACAAACGAGAGATTCAGCTGGGTTCCAGGTGAGTCTCTCTCAAAACCAAATTTGTTTGTAAATGAGTGTATTTCGCTAAGCTGCAGTTCTACTTTACCTCCTATATATAATATATATACATATATATAGGATCAGGCAGAATCCATTCAAGACCTTCCTTACCCTGCGTTTCTGCTTCACTAAGTCTCTCTAGGTCAGTAAAATCTCTCATTGTTACCGCGTTGTTTCCATCGTCCCGACATCCTCGAATCCCGTCTCAAAAGGAACTCGCTAAAGACTGATTCGTAGGGTCGTTATTCGATATATGCTGTCCATTACCGAATCAGATCCCTTCTGTCTCACTGAGTTTAAAAACTCATAAGTATAAGTGGTCATGATTGCAAGATATGCAAGGGATTCGACTGGTCAGGTGACACATGACTTATTTAGGTTAACTGATCTTAAGTCACTCAAAGTGATTAAACCGACCGGAACTGGTCTGCGTGGAATGAGTTGTGTTCACATTTGCAACAAGCTGACAAATATAGACTTTTGTCACAAATTGTCATTTTGCACAGCATCTCAATGATTTTGCCAATTGTACCCTCCATTAAACACAGCCCGTGAGAATACCACTAGAACCCATCCACATTAGAACAAAGTGGCAGTGTAATTTATACAGCTGTCTTATCGCCGGTTTACTGAATTGGACGTGTTGTATGATGATGAGACGTCACTCTGTTGCATTAACTATCATCCCGCTGTGATTTTCCGCCGCGAAGTGACTGCGGTGGGTTTAGGCTACAGCAATGAACGCAGCGGCTCATCAGCCATACAAAGAAAAGGCTTGAGATCGAAATGTCAAAGTTCACAAGTGTCCTGAGTTTGGTCAGAACATGAGTCCCATCGAAAACCTACTGAGAATAATTGAGGCGATGTTCTGCACAGTTAAGTTTCGACAATACGAGGGAAGAGAATAGAGATATCATTTGTTATATTCCACTTCCATTACCTGTTAGATTGTCCTCCGGAAACAGTGGATGTTTTTTACTGAACATTTCGTCCTGTCAATGAAGCCAATCTCTGTGCCGAAAATCCTAGAACCACTGTACAGCTGCTTCATCCTCATTGGGAATCATCAGCAGTACGCATCTCACGAAAATTAAGGAAGTCTAAAACTCATAACCTCCCGGCTAATAGTTCGAATACTTCGCTTTTCTACCATGGGCGGCTGACGCAACATGATTAGACAGGATATCGCCCCAATTGTCCTTCAATCACTCAATACGTAACCACGTGATGTGGATCCCGTGATGGAGAGATGAGTGGTGCCTGTCTAAGTGCGAGCTAATCGCACTGCTGATCAGCCACATGTGGCCAAAAAGCGAAGTGTTCATGCTACTGGCCGCAGGTTCGAGACTACTTGGAATTTCGTGAAGTGCGCACTACTGATGATTACGAATTAGGATAAAACAGGTATGCAGTTCGTCTTGGCTTCACAGAACGAAGTCTTCATTGGATAATCCCAAATCCTCTCACACTACTAGCAATGGATCGGTCAAATCTGGTGAATTTTGGTTCGAACATGTGAAGACCAGTGGATTTAGATATACGTCCGCACCAGTCTTATGACTGTTCTGTTAATACTCTTGCCTTGGGAGTTTGCGGATCCACGAATTAAAGGTAGCGGGATTGTTGGTAAAACCAACTGACTGTATGATTTCTTCACGTACTGTATTCTCTGTTTTTTCGTCGCTGTACCTGTTTGACACATGACTCATCGGACGTATCAAGGTTCGCTTCGTCGTAAATCTTCTGTCAGCAATTGAGAGAACAAATTGAAGATGCAGAGTGATGAATGCGACTGGTTCTGAATATGGTTGGCGAACGATGATAATAATAACAATACTAATAATAAGTAATAAATAATAATATCCGCTGTTCAGTGCATCCCTACGGTTGTCGGGGTGTCAGAAAACAGTTAACAATCAAGATATTTCATTGAGTATGTCGTCGATTGGTCTTGCGGACAGGAAAAGTCCCTGAATTCGCTCAGTTCCCACTAGCTTTCTTGATCATCTGACTTCCTGTTTACAGTTGATATTTGTGGAACTATGAAAGTCCTGGACACCTCCAAAATCCAAAGTATTTTTGTAAATATTGTTTCAAGGGATCTGGTGTCCCATCACCCCAGGAATCTCGTTTGACTACGGAAAGTATACAATTTATAAATATTTTACATATGGAATTTCAGTCTCCCCTGCTCGATGGTGGTGAGTCGGATCACGCCACTGTTCTGTACGTTTCCTCGTCAAGATAGTTGAGTTGTATTGAAAGCGACAGGAAATGGATAGTCGTCCGCCGCTCAGTGTGATTTTGGAGGGTGGATTCACTACAATATGTACATATACATTCATATACATTCATATATGCATATACATTCTCTGGGTTACAAACAGCTCTGCGGGTATTAGAGCATGACAGAGGGGTGGAGAACCTTGACACCTGGCGGCAGAATGGTTTCTTTTGGAAATAAACGGTCTCGTTATCATGTGACGTTTTTTACATAATCTGTCTGGTTAGGTGACCAGCCTAGTAGTCCATATGATCATGAAATGTGACCAATACGGTGAGACTAATTGGGGATATAATCATGCCAATGATAGCCATTTCCACCGGGTAGAACAAAACACAGTGTAAGTTGCATCACGCTGGAAAACCCCACTAACTGCGTCCGTGGGAATAAAGACTTAGCAGATTGCAAAAATATTAGTGATTAATGTGTAGTGAACAGGGGACCTTCTATATGGATGAATTCCTCCCCGTTCATTGCAGAGGTCAAGGTTACGCAGCTGAATTCTTCGAGAGATTGACCAGAATTGGGCAAGTGAATCGGTGGACAACCAAGTGACTTAACGAGCTGCTACTTTTAGAAGTGAGGTTACCTTGGGAACCTGAAACAGCGAATCTATACCACAACGCGCAATTATACCTTGGTTCGCAGTCAGTGGCTTAGTAATGCACCAGGTGTAATGGCATGGTGGCTCTGAATAAAAAGTTAGATAAATATTTTTATCCTTATCTGGTGTTCGGGGCATTGTGCCCCGTTTCTGGAGATTAGCATGAGTAAGGTGTGGCTCAACATTTTCCGGTTTGCATGAAACTTGAAGATCACCTCCACAGATGTTGACGGCACGTGTAAAAGGGAAATCAGCTAGCTTGGTGCTCCTTAGTGCATCTACTGAAGTAGTTCCTTTCATAGTGCTTCGATCCAAGTTGACCCATCCTAAGAAAATTCACTGTGTTCATCCCCATTTTCGTTTTATAGCTACGAGCTTAGGTGCTCCGTTGGATGGTAGGTTTGGTTCGTTGGTCTGCTGTTCATGACTGCGCACAATTTGATCAAATTGCTTCCATCTTACTGCCACCCACCGAACATTCTCACCTCCTATGAAGCAAATTTTGAGCCATGACATTTGGAAGTAACGTTAGCCCACAGAAGCATTGCAGTCTAAATACTTGGGGAAAAATCAGCTCACTGGTAAGAGATTAAATAGGAAATCACTAAGGTAGCCTGTTGACTACTCATGAGTAGCGTGACTTATGCCTGTTTAGAAAACGCCGATTTGCTTCCCTGCCGTTCGTTCCCTGCTTAAGGTTTGCTTACCCACTAGTTTTTCGTCCCTCCATCTTCGTTTGAAATTTCGGGTGCCTGTTCCGACGGAAAGTTGTTGGCCAGGAAATTGGACGCGGACCCCTCAAATAGCGGACAAGAGCGCTACCCACTGCGCCGACTAGATTTCCCCGGCAGCCCTATTTTTGTATTACCTTTGTATTGCACCTTACTTGATAGTGCCTGCTGGGGTATTTTTTAAACGGGCCTAAGCAGGCATTCTAATTTTTACAGGTAGCACGCTGTCAGCTAAAAAATGTTGGTATATTTAATTGTGCCAAATTCACCCGATCCCCATTTTCCTGATAGTTTCGTTTCCTTTTGATTTGGAAATACCTCCCAAACGTACCGCCTTTCTTCTCCATCATTATCCCTGTATACTTCCTATTTACTCTATCTGACTGCCCGTATCCGTACGCTTGTATATCGTCTGGTACTTGTTCGTTATTGTTTGTGGAAAGCACTGCTGCCTCAGTGCCCCTTTTTCTGCTCCTATCGATTGCATTATTGTTGAATGTACATTCTACTCAATTCATGATGTCTATTAACCTATTTGTTCATAGAACCAGTTCTCAATACAGGACCTACTACCCTCACCCGTCTGCTCTTAATGTCGGGTAATTACTTAATTTCAACTGCGTATAATCGGATAGCTCCAATCGTCCTGTAAGATCCTGTGCCTCCCGGATCTTACACTAGTCATTTGGGCTGTTGACACGTAATGCCTATCTAACTGTCTGCTAATGACTTCACAGACCACGCTAAGTGGTAGAAGACATTAATTAGCTAACCTGTAAAAAACTTTTGCAATGGGGCAAATCAAAATCATAGCCGCACTAATCAAAAGGTACAACCCTAGTATCGGTAAAACAGCTTACTGAGATGAAATTGTCCTTATTCCCAACAAGTTGACCGTATGGAAATATCTGTGTCCTATGGTATTTAATTAGAAAGAGGACTTATGAACTGCGGACAGAACCAAACGAAGAACCGCCCAAAAATAGTAAGCTTTGTATGGTTTCGGTCTTGGTAGGCCCTGGTGTACAGTCAGTTTTCAATGCAAATGATGCAGATAGTTTTGTCATTTCCCGTGTCGCACTACAACGAATCATACACGCTCTTGCACGTCCGCATCGTTGTTCCAATGAAAGTACAAGGTGAGTCAACCTATTGAACCATGAGCAACAATCATCCGAACTTGAACTGTCTGGCAATAAACAGAGGTCAGCGTGCTGTGTGCAACGCTTAGGCCGCTGCAGGCTGACAGTACGATTACCTACAAATATTCGCATTCTAATTAGGGTAGGGAAAGTCAGAGCCTGCTACTCTCACGATGATGAACCACCAACTGTCAGTCTTGAGAACGACCGGCTGGGAAACTTNGTCGAAGAGGGCAAGGAAATTCCTGTTCCAAAAAACCTTCTGATAAAAATCGAAGAGTTGATCAAGTGCTATTGCAGCTTCTTCCAATCAGTTTCAACCTCGCCAATCGAGTGATAAAATCTGAGACCAGGTGCACTCCATCATTCGGCTGGTTTTACCGTATAAACAGGTTGTGGTATCGCAAAAGGCTGTAAATCGAGCCAAGTCTGTCAACCCCAGTGACCGTGTCAACCCTTTTATTTCGGTAGTACGTACTTCAATTTCAGTTGTGCATGTCCCAAGTTTGGAATTTCGAGCGGTAAACTGAAGTCCCTTAAATCCTTCAGCTTATGGTGAGATATAACTAAAGAGTGAATTAACAGGACCACCTACACGAAAAATCAACCATAATCGAAAGCCACCCGTTCTCACAGGTACGCGGATAAACGTACACGTAACATTAACCGAAATAGCTCGCCAGGCCGCTCCGATACATTAAATAACAGAGAAACGATGACACCACCCTGATCAGTACTGGTGGAAGGAGGGAAACCCTTCGCAGCGGAGTTGTTTATTAGAAGAACGCCAACCAAACGGTTACAGACTATTGGACAGGAAAGCTAAACTCTCATTTGTACGTTGTTTTTTAAAAACTGAATATCCGTCTTCTTCTTGAACGCGTTTTCTTGAACTCTCTTGGATATTCATTGACTATCGCACAATCGCAAGCAAAAACAGCAAAGTAGTTCCACAAATTCCGTAATAAATCCCACCTTCCATTAGATCAAGGCGAAGTTACGAGAACACACATACTACTCGCATGCGTCATCAGTAGTACCCACCTTTACACTGGTATCTTTGCAGAATCGCTGAAAAGCAGGGATCCAAACTACGTGAGCTAGCTACTTGAAGAAAGTAGTTATACATCACAGACATATACGGATTGTGCAGCGTCCCATTGGGAAGTACCAAGTGTCAAGTAATAGACCGAAGCTTCACATCACTGTGCCAATTCAATAAATATACTTAACCCATATAAATGGTCATAATTCCAGTTTGGCACTATAAAAAACTATAAATTTACTACCCTATTCACAGTAAACTGGCCTTTCAAGTTCAAATGCGATAATTCCGGAGTTGGAAATGATAAGATAGCGAGTAAGGTGAAGTAGAACGAAAAACCTTCTGCGGTAATTGCTGATGAACCCCCCTAACTGTAATCATTTTGGCGGTGACCGGGCCACAACCAGCCTATGGACACAAACATTGGTTCGTGGTATTTCAGAGATGCCCGATAGGCTGTTAAAAGTAGGAAATAAAAGCCTAACTACTTACAAGTAGTCTGGTCCCAAGAAAATTGACGCACAGACAAAGCCACGTCAACCACGTCAGTCCTGTTTCTACGGGTGAGATTAGTAAAGCGATTTCGACTGGACGCCTAGAGCAACGCGTAATTCTCAAGACAATTAGTAATGGTACAGTGAACTAGACTACAGTCGTTGGGCCGGATATGTGTTGGATACGCTGTATCAAGCCATATCAATCAACTAAATAACGCTTCAGCTCCGCTGCCACACAGGTTGCGGACTAACCAGCCTGTTTCCCTTAACACTATGAGACACAAACGCCACTTAATTAACCACGTGGTTGAGCCATGAACTAGGAATTTTACGTTAACTTTCGACGTTTTTTAACTGAACCAGGAGAGTAATAGCCACCGAAGCCTATCTCGTTGATCGCTTGTAAGTTGCTTTTGTCGAACCTGTTCTGCATTCTGGTAGAGGCTGGGTCTGATGAGATGCACACTGCATAAATTTATATGCACAGTGTGGCAGATAACACTGAGGGAGCAGGACTGACTAAACCTCCAGAAACAAGAACGTTCATGCAACAACGGCTCCCAGGTAGAAAGCAATTTTTAGAAGAGTGGCAGGCAAAGAAATGTACACTGCTACAGAGCACTTAGAGTGAATATTGGAAGAAATCCCACAGACCAAAGTATATAAAACGGTCACAGGATGGAAATATATTCTTTTTCCGCATGTTTTCTATCAGAAAAGCGTGATGCTCCAAAACAAAGTAAGCAAGAATGTTTTGGGCCAACCAATCGGGCGAGAGCTTGCGACGGCTGGCTATCAGAAATTAAGGTCAATCCTAAATGTCCAGGTAAATTATGGGCAACGATCAATGGCCTGCTGGTTCACACTAGTCATAAAGATATCGTTAGTTTGATGGACAATTAGAGGAAGCAATAGATTATCTTCGGCATTTAACATCACAGCCACAGTGAAGTTGTGAACCACATCATCGAATCGGTTCCCACAATGAGGGAGATGAGTAATTGTGCATGGTGGTCACCGATTCACATGCGATTCATCTCATCTGTCAGTTTCATCTAATCGCGTAAGTTCTGGTCCAATTAGGCTTGCTATCTGACTTAATGAGTGCGACTGCATGGTCTCAGTAACTTCGATTATTTTTCATCTTATAAAATGGATAATAATTACAACTACATAAAACCTTGAAGAGTATTTCTGTGAATTTCTGGCTCAAAGGAACGCAGCTTGTATAGAGTGGCTTCTGATCGGATTAAGAGCAGAAAATGAAAATTCTGACCAACTGCCATGCTGAGCAGCAAATGGAATCGAATGCAAACACGTGTTCAAGAGAATCATCGATGGTTAGTTAGTCGCATTTACAACCTCATAAGAGGCTTGATGATCTTATGATTTCTCGGCGGTACGGAAACCCGCGAATCCTGGCCAACTTATTCCAGTCCCGGAGAGTAAACCATTTACGGGGACGGAGACGTGCACTCGAATAAGTAAGACAACCAAAAGCGTCATAATCCGGTGAGTTGTCTACTTAAAAAACCTTTTACACAGGACGCAACAGCGATGGCTAGGTTTGTATCTCTACGCTCTCTTTGTCCAACCAGATATCACTGAAGCGGAGATTTATTGATTGTCACGTCAAGAATAAAAGTACGCCATGTAAAAAACAAACCAAACAAATACCGCCGCAGTTAGTTCCCCATACTAGGCAACCTTACCTAGCCCGAGTATTCAAAGAACCCACTCTGAGTGAGACGCAAGACGAGACCGTTGTCATGGGAAAACGGAACCGTGCCAGTGACGTGAACGTACATATTACCAAACTATGAGAATGTCCGTTAAAACTTATTAGGGTGTAATTGGTTATATGGTGAAAATCAAAAAGAACAAAGTCCAGAATGAAAATCTAGGACAGATATACACGGTATCGGCCAGTTCGAATGAATGTCTTCGATTAACGGCCAGCGGTGTTTCATCACATTGAAAGTCAGGATTTACACCGAGAAAGTGAAAATTTCACTGGATAATGCCTAGATGCTCCAATTTTAGGGCAGCAGGCAATCAAGTAACCCACATAGACAGGAGAAGCAAATTCAATATGTGCACCAACCTTTCTCGTATAATTCACGGCCTTGAAATCTTTCAAAATCCTCACATATTTTTGTTACAGATTCACAATAATCAGACAGTGCTCCGTAGAGACGTTGATTTTTAGACATAATAAGCTACACATAAGGTCGATGAAAACTCTTCGGTAGCCCACGACCGGTTTTGTCCTTCTTGGGGCTCATGAGGTAGGCGTAGTCCTCGAGTTTCCGTTAACCTTATGTTCTACTTGAGCCCAAATATAATAGATTTCAAACAGCTACTCTCATTTTCACACGAATGCGGTTTTGACATGGGACTCAGTGAATCCAGCTGAATCTCTCGTTTATGAAGCGGACCATCAAAAACGAGAGATCCGGCTGGATTCGGTTGAGTCCCCTGTCAAAACCAAATCCGTGTGCAAATGAGGTACATTGAGATTTAGTCATGCTTTTTTGGGGCTGTGACTAACTGATGAGCTCTATGATGAGTAAAACGGTCGTGGGCTTTTGAACAGTTTTCAGCAACGCTATGAGTAAGGTACTACGTCTATACAGTGTATCGCGATATCTCGAATATCTTACCAACTGAATCATGAGGCGGCCTGGTGCAGCACACTCAGCTGGGTCCCAGGTGAGTCCCCCGTTAAAAACCAGGTTGATATGCAAATGAGTGTAGTTGTTGAAGCGCTGATTTTTATTTTAGGTGGAGGAGCTGCCGTTCACAGTGCGGATAAAAAGAGCAGTTTCTCGCTTTGAAGCGATTCAGTCCGCCGAACTGACGGCTACACAACTGTACACTTACTAAGTGATTTAAAATGTCAATGCTTATATGCGTCTTTTCATTGCAATTAGGGGAAGTAAAACAACCACCATCGAACACGCCCTCTCCCGTAAACCTTGTGGTCACTCAGTGTTTGGAAATCCAGGATATCATTCGGCCGTTTCATTCGTGTTAATCATCATCATCAGTGTGCATCCCAGGAATTCTCAATGAGGCACGTGCCCACGACTGTTCCGTCAGTGGTGCGAGTAACTATCAGCTAAATAAGCTATAGTCACATCATTCAACACTTACATGATGGAATCACAGCTGAGACCTCAAAATCTACGTAACATTTGTAGTCTGTTTGTACGAGTACTACGCTCGCTGGACCGGAAAAATATGGTCACTTAAAGTTAGGCATTTTACGTTACATTTTGGCCAAAGTGCCAGGATCCACATAAACTCTCCGCAGGTTGTTTCATTCTCAAACTCGAACATTCCGAGCAAAATATCAGAGTCAGAAAACTCAAAAATAATTGTTGTGCGAAGGCTACGCAAGCTATTAGACCGTGTTTCTGGGCTATCGTCTGTTGGTAAAAGAGAGAAATGAACTTTTCGTCAGATATCTTCCGGATGAACTCGTAAGGAAAGTTGTTTTCTACCTTTCCACAGAAGAAGTGAGCGTCAGATAAGTTTACGCAAAGCTTATGGAATAGAATGTCTTCAAGCATCTTAGACAAGTTACCTCGCTTGTCCTCTTCATTTCTTTTGTAATTCCGGCAGGTCTCCACAGCCACCACTGCCAAAAAGAGGTCAAAGCTACCGGTACCATTACAAGATTACTCTGAAAACTTGCTAACAAGGGAAACAATAAAGAAACGACCAACACTTTCGAGGAAGGGAACAGGATACGAGATGTAAATTGTCGCCAAACACGATTGTCATAAACTCCTGTTCAACTAATTGATTTGGTTGGGTATAGTCATGGTGTGGAAAGAAAAATCAGGAAAAAAACTAGTGAAGGAGCAGTCAAAATATAAAAGAGTATCGGATATCGTAAAAATTCAAAAACGAACTTTGAAAACAGTAATTAGACCCTCCACGCGACGTGCAGCACAAGCCTGATGGATGCAGCAATGCGTCAGTCAAACTGGCCAGCGTGTCCCTGGAGTAGGAGACCACCACCCAAACTAGTCACCAAAAAAGATAAGTGTTCAATTGATTCTATCTCTGTGACATCTATAATCATTAGTTTCTAACCTACGTTAGTCTCTGCTGACGTAGCCGCGTAAATCCGGTGGTGCTTAAAGATAGTGGAGTGGTTCCTTACGTTGCGGAAAGCTCTTCGACAGCCCACGACCGATTTTGTCCTTGTAAGGGATCATAAAATAGGCACACTCTCCGAGTTCCCGTCAACCTTACGTTCTACGCGAACCAGAATTGCACGAAATTCGAAAAAAGCACTCATCAGAATACCTACTCAGGAACTGCTCCTAAATGATGGGCCCTAAGAAGAGCGGAACCGGTCGTTGGTTGTCGACGAGTTTTTAACAACCTTGGGAGCAGTGTATTATGTCTAGACAGTGTATTGCGATACTCGAATACCGTACCTAATGAAACAAGAGGTGGCCTGATGCAGCGCATTCGGTTAAAGAAGAACATCATAAGCGAAAGATTCAGCTAGGATTCAGGTGAGTCTCCTGTGAAAACCAAACTGGAATGCAAATGAGTGCATTTGTCGAACTGTAGCGTGTCCTTTCATTTACTATTATCAGCGACAGCGGCTAGCAATAAGGTGACGCTTTTTGGACCGGATTTTATAAGTAACACCGTCATATTACCATGAATAGCCAAATAAAAAGTGGAAAATAACAAGACCACAAACCATCTTGGCATTGATATGTTACTTTGAAACAACCTCTCGTCTTGTCTTAAAGATAATGGTTTCCTAAGAATATCATGACATTTCGAAAGCTGTTTCAATAATACCTACACACGCTTCCTCCGATAAAACCAGCCACTGAAGAGCAATGACAATCGAACCGAAAGATGAAAACAGTGGCGTCCAACTCCATGTTTCATTTCACCAGTCAGTACAACATGATTTCGTAATCCCCCGGAAGGAACGAATCGGCGAATTGAATGAACATGGAAGAACCGCACCTACATCACTAAACGCTCATGTAAACTCTGCAAATTTCCTGAGGCTTTCGAGTAATCCTCCCACCTATAGTTGTGTTAGACTTGTGACGATGCAGCCAAATGAGCTCTCCCCTAGGTGAGTAAACTTCAAGTGATGGGGAGACTGAAACCCGAAACACGTGCCATTTACTGTATTTCTCGTTAATTTAGAACAGAGATCTCCATGATGTCATGAGACAACGCAGAGGCAGTTGTAAAGACATTGACATTCTGAAGCAGCAGTCGGTGAGCACATCTGGACTGATAACATGGAAACAGTTTCACCATATTCTTTCTTACGAAACAAACCTCCACTTCAGGGATAGCCAGCTATTCAATGTACGGTTTGGAGAAGTTGTTTTCCTTGACGAGGAGACTGATCCATGTCGTAGAAGTTTCTAACTCAAATGTGTTTGATTTTGTGGATTTCTTCCTGTGGAAGGGTGTTGTATCTGGTTTTTAAGTAACTTCGTCAAAACCGCTATGTACGTCTTTTTAAACATAACATCACCTCAGCCCAAAACTCACCCAGGTACGTTATAAGGCTCACTCGACTAAATACGGCTCAAGTTGAACAAAGGTACGCTCACTATGATGGTTTTGACTGTCTGTTTTCGTCTACCCTCTCACGACAATCTCCGTCACCGAAGGTTGCTGTGAGAAATCAGTATTGTGTTTTGCACCACAACTCGGTGCATATGCACCTGTTATGGGCAGGTGACTCACCACAGTGCGTCCCTCAATAACCGGTTGCAAAGGCTTCAGATATAATACTATTTCTAATCGCATTTCGAAGTTAAATCCTGGAGAAATAAATGAAGTGTTACGTAACGATTGAAGCCGCACATGATCGCAAAACGAAGAAAAAAGGCAACGATTGGACCTGCATTTATATGATAACTATTCACGCAACGTAAGATAGATCATCATATGAAGTTACTCAACCATATCTACCTGAATCTCAATTATTCATCATATACGTTTGATCCGATCGTTATGAAGAATTCTTTTTCAAAGCGGTCGCATCATCCCAATTCCGTTTGATGCGTGTACCCATTAAGGTACATTGGGCAAATACTCTAGGTTTGGGGAGGAAAAGCGACACCTCCAGTGATTTTTTATCACAATTAGTTGGTTCAGTTTGTAGAGGGGATGACTTGTCTGCGGCTCTCGTAAATGAGCCCCGATTAGGCCAGTGGCACTTACAGTAAATTCGGATGTTCGCCCTGGTTGTCAGGATGGACTTTACATGCCACCCAAATGTCCTTGTTGGCCAGTACTTGTTGCACGACCAACCAGCAAGAAGATGTTCGAAGCCACCAGTTACTAGAGTTATCGGGCAGCCTGCATGATCATGCCACTGTCTGTCATCACTTCAGATTACATAGGTCGGCATAAAACTTCAACGACATTCACACACTGGGTCAGTTGTGGGAATGAAAGCTGCGCGTTTGTAGAATCACTAGCAAACCCTCGGATGAATCGCTTATATACGACGATACCCGTAAGAGATCGA
This sequence comes from Opisthorchis felineus, assembly GCA_004794785.1. Classification (NCBI taxonomy): domain Eukaryota; kingdom Metazoa; phylum Platyhelminthes; class Trematoda; order Opisthorchiida; family Opisthorchiidae; genus Opisthorchis; species Opisthorchis felineus. The sequence continues at coordinate 7,411 of SJOL01009171.1, read as the reverse complement.
CACTTTACACTCGATGCGCCATCGGGTATTCTGGGGTTTAAAGACAGCATGAATCACCATTATGACCTTGTCCGCTAACTATGCCATTTCACTACCCTCAATTATATGCTAAAAAAGCCAGGCTAATCGGCGTGTCACTAACCAGCAAAATGGTGCAGAGCTACCCGTACTCTTCGAGCGGCCAATAGTAGACAAGACAGGAAGCCTTATTGATCTCCAGTCTTGGCTGCGATGTCAGGTAAGCCATAGAGTGACAAGTGCAGCCCTAGCCAAATTGTCTAGTCTCGTACCGTTGAGGCTGTCAAACAGACCAATGCAAGGGCTTACCGACTAGAAGAACCCAGATCAATTTCTTGCAGCACCAAGCCCATTAGACGGCTCGACAAGTCCCTCACTGATATCCCGCTGACAAACGGCAGCTGCTTCGTCAGAGTTTTCAATGACAGGAAAGAGTAGGAGAACACTGTGGCACCACTTATTGTGGGACGACAGACGGCCGATTGCTGACTGGGTATGGGATACTGCAACTGAGTTCCTACGAGGGAAGCTGACAAAACCAACCACTTTACTGTCGAATCCCGGATCAATTCCCTAGAGGCATAGGAGCGCGTGCCGTTCGGGTCAGCAACAAAAGAAAGAATTTCCACATTATCTGGTGTCAGTGCAAGGGGAAAGCCAAAGCAATCGCACTATTATGGACTCCTTGGAAATGTGTTACGTTTAACAATCCTTGGGATATTCCCCGCGACACCAAACGTCGTAACTCGTAACCCACCCAGTTAGTCTCCCGTAAATAAGGTGGACGTTAAGCTGTAGTGCACGTTTTAGAGGCTGATGATCATAAGTTGTTTAAATCGATTGGATATTGTAAATCGATTGTATGATGTAGTCATCCGTTTCATGATAACTAGGATTTTCATGCCCAGACAAGACTAGTCCTCTCACTTGGAGAGAAGACTGGATCAACCAGACTGAGTGAAGCATCAGAACAAATTGGGCTTCAAATCGGAACCCAGGTATACACACGCAGGTAAAAATAAAAGAGCCATTGGACGGGACTCAAAACCGCGACCACCTGCTCACCTGACAAGCACACTGTTTATTCGCACCAGCTGACTATAGGTCGGCAGCCGCCGCGATCCGCTGAAGCCTGATACATGTCGGTGTTTTCGGATATCTGGTCCAGCTGTCGGATATTCCATAATCAGATGTGTGCTTTCAAACTAAGCGCATTTGTCACACCCGATCTCACAGGCATATTATTGATAGCTGAACAAGGGGGCAAGTAAGTGAGCGGCCGTATGGGTAGATCGATACATTCGCCTCCGTAGGACGAACGGAAGACGTCGCCTGTTTTGCTAAGGTCGGGCTGTGGAGAATAGGCCTCAGTCAAGCACTGGAAAGTTAGTCGTTCACCCTTACGGTAAACAGTGGCGTCTTTCATAGACAGGCCACCAGGGTCCATTAAGGAACTGCATGGTAGGGCGCTCGGGCTGCTTCACGAGACCCACAGACCATGTAAATGACTGAGATGAAACGTGGAGTGACTATGTATAGCTAAATTCCTTTCAGTCATGCCAACACATGCACCCAGTCTCAGATAGTCTTCATCATTCCTCCGGGATCAGTCAAGGAATTTTGTGTTTGTGAAGAAAGCGACCAGATATGGAGTCGATTTCCCTTAAGAACGTGCAACCCGGTTTCTTGTTCATTCCGATAGTAGACTATCTGTGTGTGAGTGAATGATGAACGTGAACTGATAGGCAAACTTTTGTTGGCGTTATTTCTTTTTCAGAACAAAAGCACATCGGACGCAAGATACAAGCTCACAACACCTCGCTTGCCCGACGACTGTACATGTTGCTACCGAAGGTCAGATTTGGCATCCTGATGCCAGAAAGCAGACTAATCTTTTCCAAAAAAATCTAGCACTTTGCAGTACTTGTGTGTTGATTATATGATCAAAATACGAATTCATATATGCTTTTGGACTACTAGTGAAATGAAATTTAAGAGCTGGAGGCCTCTGTGTTGGTTGCTTCACAAACCCTCAAATTGTAGTTTCATTTACTATTTTCCACAGTTTGATTTGAATTATCCGCTAGTATGTTTATTCGCACGTGCACCATTGTGACCAAAAGACATTCACACCGAAGCTCGGTCGATAATATCCTTCGGGCTATCCATCTGGGAAAAACTGTTTGACAATATGTTGCAAAGAAACACTTGAGGTGTTGGGCCGTCATGCATCTGCACTTCTTCCAAGACCCCAACAGCGGTTGGATGAATTAGCAAGGCCAAGCTAGAAGTGACCAGATGTGCGCGTAGAGTGAAAATTGGAGTGTTTTTTTCCTACCCAGTGCACATCTGTCACACTTGGAAACCTGCTGTGCAGATGTAAGGTTGACTCCTATACCAACTAACCTAGAAAAGTGGACGGCGTCAAAAAGACCGCCATTACACTCCTGAGTCTGTTATTTCAAACACACATACTCAAGTACGGAACTGACAAATGAATAAGGTCGCTTGTCGACTATCTCCTCAAATTCAACACTCTATCTTCCGGATTAGCAGAAGTGACGGTCAACACAGACGTCCAACCTGTTGTTTACTGGATGTCTTATTCGGTGATTCGATAATCTATTCATATTGTTAGGAGTGAACTAAACCAAAACTGTTTCTAAGGCTTGAATTTCAGTTTGATTCCCAAACGAAAGAGGAGACCTTCAGTTTCTTTGCGATAAGGAGTTGAGTTCTGTCGACCTCCAATTCCTTCCTATCATTCACAAACTCGCCGCGAAAGACATAAACCAGAACATTTAAAAGACGAAACACTGGTAACCACACGTAAAACAGAGTGGTTTTGTGATCGAGCAAGTGTCAACCCAATGTTGTATGGAGAAATAATGTAGGGACCTTGGAGAACAGAAAATGCAAAGACGTGCGATTAACGTGACAGACAAAGAGATAAGTATCCGCAGAAATGGAAGCCATATCTACTCCGCGGTAAAAAAACACCTTAAATTTGGCTATCCTGACTCAATACGGAAAATTTCATACCACCAGAAAACTTATCCAAGACCGTATTAGGTAACAAAGAGAAAAAGAAGAGAAGAACACTATAGCGAAAACCTTCTGTCTTACTACGGACTCCTTGAACCAGAACAACAGCAACGAAACCGATTGCAGCAGTGGAGATACATGTTGACAGTCGATTGGTCGCTCAGGCTACTCCGTACCAAAGTACACCACAGACTGTACACTAACCGGAAGTCCAACGCACTGGGTAAGGTATTTCGATGTCTGACAGAGCCTACCAAAACGGTAGCTATGGTGAATACATGACCGGCCTGTTGGCTAACACAGGTTCTTTCCCTCCGCCCTAATCTCAGCACATCGCATTGCTTCAGACCGTCAGACTTGTTAAGCCTTTCTCGAACAAGCCCGTACTATTCACATCCCAGGCCGCAGCTTGGACTCCACTCGCGGTCTGAGTGCCTGCACGACGCGTTGACACACTAAGGCCAGCACGGAGACTCATCTGAACCGTGGACTAGGCGTTTTCAAAAAACAAAACCCACCTTAGTGAAGTGACCTACGCGTGGTGCGGTAGGGCCGATGGCGGGCCTAATGCGTTCATCTAGCCAGACACACAGATCGATCACCACCAGCGAAATCAAGATGGGACTGTCAACGCAACAAAGCTAACACGTTGTACCAAGCTTGATGTCAAATGCGAAGACCGTAGGACCACACCCGTCGCGTGGCCAACCACAATGGACGTATGTACGTTTGTCATCCAGGCGAATGGGCACAAGTGTAGACAATCTATCGATCCCTAACAAATCATCTGTACTCTAAATGGTGTGCAATGAGGGACGAGCCCCGGTGAATCTGGTCTGTGCATTTGTCATCCGTTTTCGTTGGTTCGCCATCTCGTAAACCACCAAACACCCGATCGCAATTAAACTAATCTACTGAGTAAATATTCTCGGCCAGCTATTGAGATTTCCAGACTGAACACATTAGATAGAGTAGACGGGATATTTGTACTAATGTGATCTGTTTCACAATCTATGGTAGAGTAACTTCTGAAGTTCACTGACAGTCTAGTCGAACAGTTCATTGACTATTGGTTCACAACATCCCCTGATTATTCAAACAACCTTCCAAATCTATTCGCTGCGGCTGGAGCAAAACCGACTAACTGTAATAAAACTCCCTCATGTGTAGACTACTCCTTAAAACCGAATCGTCCGCAGTAAGATGCACGGTAGACCCATGCTGCATACATGCAAAATTAGCTTGCATCCACATCAAGAGTGCTTCGTCCTCCGTTAGCATATATCTGCGGCGTTGACGTCACAACCGGACTGCACTGCAAAGGATGGATGCACACGCAACGAACGAGCATTCGGAGAAGCCGTCCACTATTGATTGAATTGATTCATCCGCATGATGATCGCGTGGCAAACGATCCATACAGGTTTATAATTTCGGACATCTTCGAACATTAGTCACGCTAAATCACCGCCACGAATTCACACAGGGGCCTCCATCTTCGGATGAAATTCACCCTACGCCTCATGTAACGAAAACAACGGGTCACTTACAGGCTGGGACAAGTCAACTGGTACAACCAATTCAAGGAGACCCCATACAAAGTAAGACATACATGATGGTCTGTTACGAGTTCCTAACTATACCTGTTAAACTTGATTTCACCAAGCCACTTCCGATACGCCCTTAATATGGAGAAAGCATCAAGATCACCAGAAGCGAGTGTTCATCCATGCAAATCAATTGAGCAGTGTCCGGTATTTCTGTGTTGCGGTCGTTGTGTACCTACATCTAACCCCGTTTGTTCGACGCGTCCTCAGATGTATATTCTGAATGCCCGAGTAGATAAATTAACTGACATGACTGAGTCTCAGTTTCCATTGCACAGTATACACCACAATCTGACGAGGAACAGACGATTGGGTTGCATCAGCCAAAACGATATCGTTGCGACGTTGTCAGTCTATTCATAGTCGTGGAGAGGTTACGGGCGTCGATGACACATCTTCAGAGAAGATAGCAAACGGATAATAAATGACATCCAATCGTAATGCACATTCTCTCTAGAGGGTTGTTATATCTGACTGCTATCCCCGCTCCAGTACCTTAGTGCCGAAAAAGACTCACCGACAAGGAACACAGCAGCTCAATTGCAAGCAGGCGAGTGCGAAAGTACACAGATCTCGCGCTATATCCTGAAGGCCACTGTTTTACCTTGATCCAAGACTGTCCTCGCGCTATAATTTGAACGGCACTGTTTGACCATGATCCAAGCCTGTCCGATCGGCGTTTAGTGGAGTTTGAGAGTCTCAGAAGGTTTCTTTTATTCTGGAACAATCTTCAAGAATCGAAACTTCATGACATGGGCGTTCGAGCTTCATGTTCATGAGCAAGTGTGGAAATGTCCAACGTATTCAGAGCTTTCCTATTTCTCAATCTGTGAATTCTAAAGTTTCATAAACCTACATTAATCCACTCACGGATTCCATTGGTCAAGACTTGATCTGGGCATCCAAGTGTTTTAAATGACACGAACGACCTGAATGGAACGCATTCCTACTGTGATGGTAAAGTTTCAGCCCGCTCAGTCCATTCCAAATTACCGTTGATTTTTAAGACAGGAATTTATCAACCAGTTAGTCTGATGAGTTTCTACTCAACTACAACGCACAACACTTCTTAGTGGATGTCAGTTGCAACCGAAAATCTTGACTGTTGGTCGGGTCTCAGCAACTGCCAAGCAGTTAAAATGACTTGAGTGAGTGAATAAAATTGACAATAATGAACAAGCCTAAGGCTGCAGAATTTCAAACGTTGTTCAAATTCCAACAAAGTAGTGTCGAGTTTTTATGTTTCCACCGGGATTTTCTAGGAGCAGATGTTGTCCGTACCGCAAGTCATCGCGAGTAAAGCTCACCGTAGGTCCGAACTAGGTTGACCCTATCCGGGAAAATTGCATCGGAGTCCATTGTAAACTTCGCTCAGTGTCCGCTCCTCGGTGAAACGTGTTACAGGATCACAAGTTCCAACCTCCATCCAGTCATTCACGTTTGAGTGACCATAACAAAAAAGTGGGCCCCGTTCGCATACGTCGGTAACTGGTCGCGCGCATGCACCCGTACAACTTTCTTCACGGGAACGTGCCAATATGTTAAAGGACAGCACCAACAGAATTCACTCACTCGTGTCCTAATTTCTATCTCAAACAGTTCCACAAACGAACCAGTGCAATACACATGACAAACGTGTACTGGATGTACTCAGTATAACACCAAAACACCATCAGCAATCTAGCCTGATCTCATGATGGCCTAGAGACACACGAATGTAAGCACCTATCCACGCACGGCAGCATCCTCCGGAAACGGCTAGCTGAAACGAAAATGCGAATCTCCTACATTCCCTAATCTTTCTTCCCAATTTTCTGTACAAATGTCCAGGCAGGCTACACAGACTACTATAACAGAGATAATTCAGGGATGTTTGTCCGCTGAGGTTGCTCTGAGCTCTCCACCCATCCTCGTACTGTCAAATGCTTTCAAATCAATAGCCTGGTTTGCACCATGACGATAAGCAACGACAAACTGGGTGCAGAGAAATTCATTAGAAACACAGTATCGTGTATAATATCGATTTGTACCTTGTCAACTTTTGTTGCTGTGGATGTAGAATATACGGACTATCTGCGATTTGGCTCCAATTTTCCTTCAATGGGCACATCTCCACCATTATTATCACATCATTTCTCGTACAAACATAACATCGACACGCAATAGTACAATGGCATCAGCATTGGAAATTGCCCGAATTCGGACATCCCGGATAAATAGATAGATCGCCTTGCCTCATTACCGCTTTCCTTCACCATATCTCTTAAGAGAGTCGCCCGGTATGGGTAACCAAGTCATGCATTTTCTCCCCTCTAAGCACTGGCTTTCATAACGATGGAATCTAGTCTAATTTGAAGTTCACCTATCAACATTAGAGCACCAGCCCCATCGGTCACCGCAAACATACCGATTCCACATGGGAATAAAGTCTTCTCGGCAAAATCCTACCTGTTTTCTTCGGGATTCGCGCGATCAGGCTAGAACGATTATTCCCTCTGAATGGAATTCCGCAACCCGGTGCATCCATCTGATGAGATAGCTATCACTTCCAACTAGAATCACGGGCAACTCCTGTACACGGCAGAGCGAAAGGCAATTCCCTTGACCCATTCACATCATAGATGAGGGGAAGCCTTACCCAAACGCAGTCACAGAAATTTTACAGGATCCACAAAACCAGCCGCCATACAACCATGTTCGCTACTGACATGTGCCAAACACAGAGAATTTCGTGCGTATGA